>CM065663.1:7815212-7915212 GCA_033220385.1 Triplophysa yarkandensis | reverse complement strand
TATGATCCCCCCATAAATGCCTCAAGCGGACATGGGCCCTAACACATAGTACATGTTAACATGTATGCGTACTTATGTGTTAACACTTAGTAAATGCAAACATGTGCGTGTACTTACGTGTTTACATGTAGTAAATGCTAAGATTTACGCGTACCTATGTGTTAATACATGGTAAATGCTAACATGTATGTGTAATTACCTGTTAACACATGGTAAATGATAACATGTACACGTAATTACGTGTTTACATGAAGTTAATGCTAACAGGTACACGTACTTATGTGTTTACATGTAGTTAATGCTAACAGGTACACGTACTTATGTGTTTACATGTAGTTAATGCTAACATGTACGTTGTGTTTTCTCTCCTGTTTGTGTGTGTTGACTGTTGTGTGTGTTGTGTATGTTCACAGTTGTGTGTGTGTTCACTGTTATGTGTGTGTGTTCACTGTTGTGTGTGTGTGTGTGTGTTCACTGTGTGTGTGTGTGTGTGTGTTCACTGTTGTGTGTGTGTGTTTGTGTGTGTGTTCACTGTTATGTGTGTGTGTGTGTGTGTGTGTGTGTGTTCACTGTTGGTGTGTGTGTGTGTTCACTGTTGTGTGTGTGTGTGTGTGTGTGTGTGTGTCTCTGTTCACTGTTGTGTGTTTATGTGTGTTCACTGTTGTGTGTGTGTGTGTGTGTGTGTGTGTGTTCACTGTTTTGGGCGCGTGCTCGCGCACTTTGAATGGATAAAATGCAGAGCACGAATCCTCAGTATACGTCACCACACGTGGCTGTGTGTCACGTGACTCACGCGTATAGTTTTGGCCCCGTTGGCCTTTCATAGCTGGCAGGCGGATGTCGTCATGACGCACTTGTCGCGGCTTGACGTCCAGCCAATCAGCAGCAGTTCCCGAAGCCCAGGACAGAAGCGGATGATATGGCAGCTTTGTGAGCGGCCAGGTGGAACACGCTTTTGTTTGATCGGGCTGACAGCGGATCATGAGTTCCCTTTAACCCGCACACCGCCGCGGGGATCCGGCCACGAACATGATCTATCTCATCTTCATATCCGCGCTTTCCGGTGCCGTCGTGACCGTCCTCTTGCAGCTCTTACTGCTGTACCGGAGGAGCCCCGAACCCGTCTCCAGGTCAGTCCAGTACGTCAAAGCGGTTCCGGATCCAGCGCTGAAGGACTTCTTCAGCAGCCAGCAATCCGAATCGACGCCAGACATCACGTCATCCGGCCCAAAACCACCAGACACAGGTTCCCCCAGACAGCTGGACACCAATGTGTCCGGCAGCAGCCCCAAACAACAGCCCTCCCCCCCTCCCCCTTGTCAAAGTGACCCCCTGCTCACCTCCAGTGGGGAGACCTGTGGGTTCCTCAATGCCATCATTTTGTTCTTGTTCAGGGAGCTGAGGGACACTCCTGTGGTCAGACACTGGATCACCAAGAAGATCAAGGTGGAGTTCGAGGAGCTCCTCCTGACCAAGACGGCCGGGCGTCTTCTCGAAGGTCTCAGCCTGCGGGACATATCACTGGGCAACTCTGTGCCAGTCTTCAAGACGGCCAAGCTCATGAAACCAGTGGCTGTCGATGAAGACAACATGCCCGAAGAGCTCAATTTCGAGGTGGACCTGGAGTACAACGGTGGCTTTCATTTGGCCATCGATGTTGATCTGGTTTTTGGGAAGTCCGCTTATCTCTTTGTCAAAATGACCCGGGTGGCGGGCAGGTTGAAGCTTCAGTTCACCCGCATGCCTTACACTCACTGGTCCTTCTCGTTCCTGGAGGACCCGCTCATAGATTTCGAGGTCAAGTCTCAGTTTGAGGGTCGTCCTCTGCCCCAGCTGACCTCCATTATTGTGAACCAACTCAAGAGAGTTATCAAGAGGAAGCACACGTTACCAAATTACAAAATAAGGTAATGCCACCGATGTTCCGAATGGGTCGTCCGCAATGCTCGGCGATATCTGCTTCTTTTCCGCGCTTTCGGTGTGGGATAGATCACCCATGGAATGACATGTCTGAGAAATGACTTCTTTTCTGGGGAAGATATTTTGAAAAATGTCGGCACCTGTTCACTTTTATTTGTATTGTGACTGTTTAGTGAAAAAGGGCCCACTGCTGTTTGGTGACAGCATTCTTCAAAATGTCTTCGGTTGTGTTGTGCGCATGGAGGAAAGTCTTACAACAATGGGGAAGTCATGGCCTACTGGTTAGAGAGTTTGACTCCTTGGGTTGTGGGTTCGAGTCTCTGGCTGGCAATATCATGACTTATGTGTCCTTGAGCAAGGTGCCAAACTCCAGACTGCTCCCGGGGCGCCGCTGCATAAATGTCTTATAAATGTGTTCACTACTGCGTGTGTGTTCCCAGTTGGTGTGTGTGTACTCGGTTGTCTGTATGTTCACGGTTGTGTGTGTGTTCGCTGTTGGTGTGTGTGTTTGCTGTTTGTGTGTGTGTTCACAGTTGTTAGTTTTTTCATGGTTGGTGTGTGTGTTCACTGCTGTGTGTGTGTTCACTGCAGTGTGTGTGTTCACGGTTGTGTGTGTTCACGGTTGTGTGTGTTCACGGTTGTGTGTGTGTTCGCTGTTGGTGTGTGTGTTCACAGTTGTGTGTGTGTTTGCTGTTGGAGTGTGTGTTCACAGTTTTTCGTTTTTTTCATGGTTGGTGTGTGTGTTCACTGCTTTGTGTGTGTTCACAGTTGTGTGTGTGTGTTCAGGTTTGTGTGTTATCACGGTTTTGTGTGTGTGTGTGTGTTTGTGTGTGTGTTCACGGTTGCCTGTGTGTTCACGGTTGCCTGTGTGTTCACGGTTGCGTGTGTGTTCACTGTTGCATGTGTATGCAGTTTGGATGGGTTAAACACAGCACACATTCTGAGTATGGGTGAACTATCACTTTGTCCAAAATACTTTCGTTTATACTGTGAACTTATTGGTTTTACACCTGTTATGACTACATTTCTGGTATGAATGAGTTACGGGTTAACCGATTCAGGAGTTCTTTTCGACATAACCTTTGTAAAAACAAATCCATGTGTGCGTTTTTGTGCGTTTTCACATCTGAAACCTAAAATGGAGTCCACCTTCCCCCTTTTGCTCCCAATTCCCTTTACTCTGCTCGTGATATTGACCGTTCTATGTGAAAATATCTGGGGGATTGAGTTTCTTCCTGTCCCTGTTAGCTGAGAAATGTAGAAATTCAGTGACGAAGATATTCAGCAGAACCTTTGAATGATTAGTTGCCAGATCCATCCACCTACATCTATTACTCAGCAAAACTTGGCACAACTAAACCTCTGTGTCTAACATGTGCCAAAAAACATTTAGTCATCTTAATTATGTTTTAAGCTGTGATTTACAGTTGTTTATAATAAGAGCTTGAAAATATAAAAAAATGTCTGCTTAAAATACTCAAATACCACAATGTTTTGCTCTTCGGTTGAATGGCTTCTCTTTCTGCTGATGTGTTGTTTACAAATTGGGAACCATCGGATAAGTCAAACACAAGGTTTGGCAAAGCCGCACTTCACACTGACAGCAGTAGTGATTTTATTTATTTAGTTAATTATAGTGCCTGGGAAAAGGAAAAATCAGCTAGATGACTTGACTCAGTATTCTTCATCAATGTGATTGAACTTTGACCTCACACAGCTGGAATTGCCAGTTGTAAATGAAATCAGTGCACTTTGTGTTGTGTGTCACACTCAGCTATTGATTAAAGTGTCTAAATAGAAGAACATGATCAGTGATTATACAATAGACCTTTAACAGACCCTGTCTTCAATAACATTTAGTGTTCCTCCTGATTCAGCAGCCTGGCATTGGTGCAGTGCCTTATGGTTATAGGGAACCATGCTGCAGAACCAAAGTTGTCAAACACATAAACTTATATAATATATATATACAGCTAAAAGCCACATTAGTTGTTGTTTGTATGGGCTGCTTTACATAGATTTTGCGCCATATTGAAACTATGCGGGCCTGTCTGTGTTGCCAAGTCTGTGGTTTTAAACTGTTGTTGCGGATATTTGTCCACCTATTATTTAGCTGTCAACTAACGATATTTTTTTATGAAAGTTAAAAATTAAGTTTTTTGGATAGGTTGGTTACTGATCTGGCAACGCTGCCAAAATGATCAATCAATACTCACGAACAAGCTGATTGCATTATGTTTGCATTGCAAGTATTGTTAGACAAATGCTGGGATGTAAACTTAGTTTCATTTAGCAACGAGTAATACAATTATAATTCCATATATATATATATATATATATATATATATATATACATATGCATGACAATAATTTTAAAGAACCCAGTTGATAGTTAAACAAATATGAATCTAATGTTTGAGTCCTCGGCTTTACTTAAAACCAATTAAAAATCAAAGAACTCCATATTTTTCTTATTAAGAACACCCGGAGGACCTTTAATTGTATAGAAAGTGTATTAGTTTTTTTATTTTTATAATACATGCACGTATGCTTTGTGTTTAAGTAGTTCAAAATAATATGCCCAGTACACTGAAATATTATAAATCACCATTAATCATTTTAAAGTCCTTACTGGTCAAGTTTGGAGTCACTTCATTGATGTTTGAATTGGTAGATGTTTTTATTATCTCATGTATGAGGGGATACAGTTTTTCATTTTTTGGCTGAGCACTGATATTTGTGTAAACCAGGGCACATCCAAATCTGTCTGCAGGATCAGTACGAACACAAAAAAGACACTTGTTTGTTCACAGTTTGTGGTGAATCCTTTACTCACATGACAGAATGGCTGATTTGTAAGCTTAGTTTGAGCAAAAGCAAAATGTTTCAAACCTCACTTAGTAACTTCTACCCAGTATGTGTTTGTTTAACATAAAAAGGGAATCGATGTTCTAGTTTTACTTCCTCACAGTTTAATGGTGTTTGCTTTAGGGCTTAAGATTAGAAGTACTAACTGTTTAATTTCTCACGTGGAGGATAAAGATAAGGTGACTGTCTACCCATGTAAACTCTGTGAAAGGGAACTTTATTGAACTTGTAAACATCAGATCATTTTATATCACCCAGGGACAGTTCAGCGGGCATTGATGTGTGGGATAGATGTGTCACAGATGGAGGAGGTGTTCTGAGCAGGACAGGAACCTGTGTCTGTGAATGTAGATTTACAAAGAGGGATTTAACTGCTTTAAATGTTGTGATCAGGAAACAATAGAGCCAACGTCTTCTGTATAGATTTTAATGTGCGCCATTATGATGGATCAAGTTCGATTCAAGTTATTAATGATTATTGACCATTTAGAATAAGTAATGTTTGGAAAGTAGGTTACCAAAAAGCATCTTTCTCTTCCATTTCAGTAAATGTTGACTAAATCGGGTGAGATAACGATTGAACTAGCTATTTATTTAAATAAATTTAGTAGAATCCTTCATAGACATTTTCAACCTATTGTGCTGATCCTGCTCATTTATCCAAATGTAGAATCTTAACAGTCTTGAATACAGGTCAGAAGCTGTCGTTGCATTTCAAACCTTCATGACTGTCTTTCTTAAGCAGAACTCAAAAGAAGATATTTGGAAGAATGTTTGTAACTGGCACCTATTCCCCTGCTTAGGTTTTGGAAACTTTCTTTAACATATCCTGTTTTTAATATCTTCTTTTCATACGGAAAGATACGCTGAAGTGATTTACAGTTTGATGTTGAGTAAATTTTCCTGCTCCAAAGTAATCTGTTCTAAGTATTTAATACTGTATGGATTAGGTGTAGCTGTTTATAAATCCCTTGCACAGTGTGATGTCATCACAGTGTGTCGGTGCAGTTCTGGACGGACTCCATGTCACAGATGGTCATAACTTAAGAGTTGGCATTTGTTCTTTACTTAAAGGGATACTTCATCCTAAAAAAAACAAACATATTACTTTATTCTTTGAAAGATATTTAGAAAATGGGTCAATGTTCTTTGCCAATTAGATTGTGTGCGTGTGTGTGTGTGTGTGTGTGTGTGTGTGTGTGTGTGTGTGTGTGGCATTAATAATTTTCAGAATGTTGTAATTAGAGATGTACTTGTGTAGGTTTGTCCGTGCCCATCATCATTAGTAAAGGATATTATCACAAATCAATTTTGAATGGTAGGCTCGGATGTTTGATATATAGTGCAATGTAGCTAATAACCTTTAGTTTGTGCATGTAAGAATAACCCCAGTTGATGTCGCGTCTGGTGTCTTTTCTTGTACAGTGGTTATTGATATGTGTTAAGTGCTGTAGAAGATAGAGTGACTCCAGCCAGCCTTGTAGGTTTTAAGCCACTTGTGTCCCAGTTGGGGAGGATTTGGAAAATACTAAGAGAGCCCTATCATTACATCGCCCTTGAGCAGTATAGGGTGTGTGTAACTTTGGACATATTTCCCTGAATGTGCTGTTTTAATGGTTGAGTTCCTCAGAGGCATTAGAGAAACACACTCAATAGAAAAAGACGCTGCGCTCAATACTTCCATTCACCCATGTGACTATAGTAGAGTTTGACTCTTTAAATGTCCGACAGGAGGATAATTGAAGATGAATTGTCAGTGTTTGTTTAAACTGTCAACTTACAGAATCTTTCTGTGGAACATACAGAAAGAGTGAGCTTTACACCCATATTTAACTTCATTTTAACCTGTATGACTTTCTTTGAGGGTGTCATTGTATGGTGGACTATTACCTTAAGGCTAAAGGCAAATACCATTATCTGCCCCCCCCCTCTCACTTTCTCTCTCACTTCCTCTCTATGACTCTCTCTCTCACTCTCACTCTCACTCTCTCTCTCTCTCTGACTCTCTCTCTCTCTGAGAATCTCTCTCTCTCTCTGAGAATCTCTCTCTCTCTCTGAGAATCTCTCTCTCTCTCTGAGAATCTCTCTCTCTCTGAGACTCTCTCTCACTCTCTCTCTCTCTGAGACTCTCTCTCTCACTCTCTCTGAGACTCTCTCTCTCTGACTCTCTCTCTCTCTCTCTCTCTCTCTCTCTCTCTCTCTCTCTCTCTCTCTCTCTCTCTCTCTCTCTCTCCACCCTCTCTCTCTCTCTCTCTCACCGTCTATCTCTCCTCTCTCTCTCTCTCTCTCTCTCTCTCTCTCTCTCTCTCTCTCTCTCTCTCTCTCTCTCTCTCTCTCTCTCTCTCTCTCTCTCTCTCTCTCTCTCTCTCTCTCTCTCTCTCTCTCTCTCTCTCTCTCTCTCTCTCTCTCTCTCTCTCTCTCTCTCTCTCTCTCTCTCTCTCTCTCTCTCTCACCGTCTATCTCTCTCTCTCTCTCTCTCTCTCTCTCTCTCACCCTCTCTCTCACCCTCTCTCTCCCACTTTCATTCTTTTAGAGTATTTATGCTGCTTTGACCTTTTCATGATCTCATTTTTCTGAATTTTGATAAGCTCTTACCTTGATCACCAAAGTCACTTCTAGCTTCACATTAAAGCACAGCCTCTGGTTAATATGAGTTATTCAGATAGGTGCTGGTGATTTAAATCCCCCTTATCTAACCATATTGCTTTCATACTGTTTTCTATACCATTTATGATTGTTTGCTTCTGGTAAAAATACATGTCTGTGGACCTAAAGTGAAGTTGATGTAGTTGATGCATATAATGCATTTACATTTAGTCATTTAGCAGACGCTTTTATCCAAAGCGACTTACAATAGTCGAGGAGACAATGAAGCGGTAAATAGCCGATACAACAGTAGGTGAACAAGTGCTACAACAATGCTACCAAGTTACACAGAGAGAGAAGTTACAAATGATTTTTTTTTATTAATTTTTTTGATAGAGTGAGTAGCTTAGAAAAGAAGTGAGTTAGTGAGTTAGGTGTAGCCGGAAAAGATGAGTATTTAGTGAATAATAAATATTTTTATTGTAGAAACATAATTTTTAATCTATTAAAATAAATCATGTGGTTATAAAGTCTTATAATTAAAAAATACTGCATTTTAAGGACACTTGTAATGCAAGTGAATGGGTGCCAGTTAAAAACATTTTTCATCTTTTGTATTCGGCGTTGATATGAATGTCATACTGGTTTGAAATGACATCACTTTTTAATAACAATATAAGTTATTGGATTAATGTTATACATCATATTCATTGCGTGTGTAAGCATACTTGACAATAAGATTATATTCCAAGATTCTGCATGTTTTAATGCATTTGTGTTCGTGGTTAGTCTCTTAGCCAACCGTACAATTTCCTGCACAAATGATTGCTGTAAACAAGTAATTAGCTAATCTGAATATTGTACATTATTCTTAATGGCTTTAAATGGGAAGGATATTTTTAAGTTGCTGTTTCACCTCGCGAGTGCAGAGTAAGATGGATGGTGATAGGCAGAACAAGGCTGTCCAGTCAATAGTAAATGCTGCCTTTTTACACTCAAAGTTGCTTACCATAAGTATTTTTAGGACTTCTGTCGTACTACGCTCTTGAAACTACTTAAACCACCAGGAGTTTGACCATATACTAGTTAAGTGTTCACCCAAACGTCCAGAATCATATTCAAAGACTTTATGCGCACAACACATTTTGAACACAAAATATCTTTTGACACAATAGTGAATATTTGATCACTGTTTTTATTTTGAAGGAAACTATTCCTTTAAAGGGATTCTTAATGGAAATTGATATGAGGTACTCACCCTAAACCCTGATAATTTATACCATTTTTCTTCATTCGGTTAAGATATTCCAAGAAAGATACATAGGAGAATGTTAGGAACTGAGAATTGGGAGTGTTATTGACGACCATAGTAGAAGAAAACAAACTGATAGCACCCCAGAACAGTTTGCTTTACTAAATTCTTTACCAAAAATCTCAATTGCTAACATTCTTTCAAATATATATTTTTGTTCAACTGAACAAAGGCCACTTGAGAGAAATGTGTAACAAAATTTACATTTTTGGGTGTATGAGACCTTTAAAGAAGTAATGTCCTCAAAAATAAAACCTTTTTATTTTTGGGTGTCACCTTTATGCATCAGAGAGCATACACAAAGTAATTTATTATCACTTTGTTTCTAATGAAAATCTATACAACTCACATTTGTCTTTGTGTGATTGCTTACAGTTATGTTTCAAGTGCCAGACTCCAAGTAGTCTGTGTGTGTGTGTGTGTGTGTGTGTGTGTGTGTGTGTGTGTGTGTGTGTGTGTGTGTGTCGGTGTGTGTGTGTGTCGGTGTGTGTGTGTGTGTGTGTCGGTGTGTGTGTGTGTCGGTGTGTGTGTGTGTCGGTGTGTGTGTGTGTGTGTGTGTGTGTCTGTGTGTGTGTGTCGGTGTGTGTGTGTGTGTCGGTGTGTGTGTGTGTCGGTGTGTGTGTGTGTCGGTGTGTGTGTGTGTCGGTGTGTGTGTGTGTCGGTGTGTGTGTGTCGGTGTGTGTGTGTGTCGGTGTGTGTCTGTCTGTGTGTCTGTCTGTGTGTCTGTCTGTGTGAGTGTTGTATTTTTAATGCTGTAGGCTGTGTGTGTTTCTGTAATGGTGTCGATTGTAAGTGATAGGGCTGCGCTCTATGCCCTGTGTGTGCTCTGGAACAAAATGCAGTCTTGTCCTGCAATTAGAGAGAGAGAGAGAGAGAGAGAGAGAGAGAGAGAGAGAGAGAGAGAGAGAGAGAGAGAGAGAGAGAGAGAGAGAGAGAGAGAGAGAGAGAGAGAGAGAGAGAGAGAGAGAGAGAGAGAGAGAGAGAGAGAGAGAGAGAGAGAGAGAGAGAGAGAGAGAGAGAGAGAGAGAGAGAGAGAGAGAGAGAGAGAGAGAGAGAGAGAGAGACTCTCTTTCTACCTTCTGTAGAAAACATAAGAAGATAATTTGGAGACAGTTGAGAACCAAACGGCAGTGGCACCCATTTACATCTAGTGTATGAACACAAAACCCATGCAAGTGAAGGTGCAATTTCTAAACATTCTTCAAAATATCTTCTGTAGAAATAAAGTCATTCTTGTTTGAAATGACAAGATGGTGATTACTCATGTTTTGTTCGGTTGAACACAAAATAAGAGACACTGAACATTACAGGAGTATGGTAGTCAATGGGGTCAAAGGACTGTTTGGTCACATCAAGCATTCTTCCAAATATCTTTCTCTGTGTTCCCCAGAACAAAAAACTGAATACAGATTTGCAACAATTGCAGTGAGCAACTCATGACACAATGTTTATTTTTGGGTGAACTACCCCTTTAAATCTTTATAGAATTGTATTAAGGTTAATATCTCTAAAAACAGATTTTTGCTGTCTGTTTTTTTTCCTCTTAATCCTGCTGTGGTGTTTATCCGATGTTGTCATTTCCTCTCCCCGCTCTCTTTAAAGGTGATGTGAACATGCTGGGCCAAGCCCCACTGATGACAAGTCTCTTTATTTCCTTCAGTCTCTCGATGTCTTGCTGAGCACATGGCAAAGTAAAAAAGAGAGACGATAGGTATAGATAAAGAGAGAATTTTAAGAAACTGAGCAACACGAAACCACTGCCTTGGGCTGTCTTTGTTGGTTTATTTAGAGGTATAGCTGGTAGTATCAATCAGATCTGTTGGGTTCATTGAGGTTTGTGTGTTGCGGCTTTGTGCACACCAGCTTAGTAGCCAGGGACAATTTTTTCACAAAGCATTATATCCATGTGACTTCATAAAATCATGGCTTAATCGCTGGATTTAGCTTGGGAATGGCTGAATAATTTTGCATTAGGGAGGTTAATGAAAATGACTTTTTAGTTTTTCTTCTATGTGGTGGCTTAAAGGGATTTTATTATTTAAAGTCCCTATCAAATAAAACAAAAACAACCAAAATGCAGTTTTCTACCTAACTCTAAAGTGAATTAAAAGTTGAGATCAACTTTCGTCATGTGACATACTTTGACAAACAGGTTGACCTCTATTAAACCTTTATTATTGTTTAAATTTTTTTACAAATATGGATTTTAAAATGGCGTTTTTTTTGTCTAGAGCAAATGGCCTCTTCTTGATAATTTGCATGATGATAACAGACCGTTTGGCCTGACCCATGGAGCAATATCTGGGCGAATTTTTGCAAGGTCACTGCAGAAGTCTTTGTCAATAGAGAGAATGGCACTTCCTGTTTTGAAACCCAAATCCCCATGGTTGGTATTAGTTAGGAATCTTGAAATAGTATATTCCTTTAAACTTTCAGTGTTACATCCCACTTTAAGGAACACCCTTCTTTAAGATCCAAGTCCTGTTCCTGCCAGCTGTCCAACACATAATGGACAAAGTTTGTATTTCTTGTGAAACGATTGCTTACACAATGTCAGATGTTCACTTCTGCAACATATCACTAAATTCACAGACGGGAAAATGCACAGAAGTTAACTTATTGCTTCACTTTCCAAACGCCAAACTAGGATGGTCTCAAACTTACAAAGGATTTCTGAAAAGATTCAATTTACTGTGTGACATTAGTAAACTTTTAATCAACTTCAAGTGATTGTTCACCCAAAAGAATAATTCTGTCACCGTTTACTCAACCCTCTTGTCATTTCAAATCTGTATGACTTTCTTCCTTCTGCAGAACACAAAAGAAGTTATTTCAAAGAAAGTTGGCAACTGAACAGCGGTTGCACGATTTCACTGTTCAACTGTTCAACTCTACCTAATGGAACTTACCAATGCAAGTGAATTAATGCCCATTTATGACATTCTTTAAAATACCTTCTTACGTGGTCTGCAGAAAAATGAAAGTCGTACAGATTTGAAATGAGTTAATGATGATACAGTCACTACTTTTAATTTCTTGTTTGGTGTCTTTAGTAAAAAATGTAATTCAGTAAAAAAACTTAGATAACAGTTGAATCCCTGAATCGTATGATGTATTTATCTCGGGGATTCAATCAATGCTGAGCTCAACAATTTATTTCACCTTCATGGGATATTTAAAATCAAAACATCTTTCAGTTTTGCATGAATTGGTTATTTGAAGAAGGTTAAAAGTCCTTGCTTTTAAACAGAACCTGTTGTTCTGCACTTTTACACACTTTTTTATGGGTGGACTAGTACACAGAAAAACACAGAGCAGAAATGCAAGTTTTTCCGGTATGGGCTGGGCAAAATCGCTGCATACCCAAAATCACAATGTCCTTCTATCACACAATAAATAAGAGAATACTTTTAAAACAGTTGGCTTGTCCTGTACTCGTACAGCAGCTATGGCGATTTAAGTGTTATTAATGTTTCATTTGTAAACCACTTTTCATTGATAAAAGCTGTCATATTAGATTGTTATCTAAATATTGTCAGCTTAAGTGTTTAAATATATAACTATGGTCTTTAAATCTGGATTAGACATTAACATTTATGTTACTGTTGTTTGCTTTTATTCTGACTTTTGTCTTTTTTAACTGACAGGTACAAGCCCTTTTTTCCCTTCCAAGTGCAGCCACCTCTGGCATCATCATGTGACCTGGACATGTCTATCCGAGACACCCTGTTGGTTGAAGGACGTCTGTGTGTCACACTTGTTGAATGTAGCAGGTAGGTCAGACACCAGCATGTGTAACCAATAATAGTTTATGATGTCTCAGTCCTTCCAGCACCGCTTGGTAAAAAACACACTGTGTTCTTGTAGAATAGACACATTTGAGGTGGTGCTCACTGCTTTATTCATTTCCCCTAAAACTAACAGACATACACACCCAACCAATTAAATTTTTAATGGTCTGGCTGCAAGCTCTTCTGTTCAAGAACACACAACAGAGTAACAGAGTTGAATAGCGTCTGTAAAAGCAATAAATAATGCACAGACTCTGAACATTACAAACCTGATCAACTTTGCCGAATAAAATAATCAGTACACTAAATCTTTAAAATTGTTAATCAATCATATTATTTATTTATATCATATTTCATTTTTGATGAATAAGCCTTTTGAGCCTTGGGATTGTTTGTTGACTGTATTGAAGTTGTGGTTGGACTCTTCCACCACAAGAGGACAACAGTACACTATAAATAATTTGTAAGAATTAAACATCATGTGTAAAGTGTGTGGGATTGTTTAGGGGTTATTTTTATTCGGTGGGGTATTGTCAGGTTTTTCCTCAACAGACCAAAGGTTTAATTTGGTCTGTGTAATTTTTCATAATTTTCCATACTTTTAAATTGTTTTGTTTAATATGTGTAATGATTTTTTTGTGCCATGGTAACCAGCAGATGGCAGCAGTAGAGCAGTAGCTTTATGTAGGCTTAGTTGAATCAAGTAGCTCTTAATCAGTTTAAAAATGGTATATTTAACTTAATATGAATTCTTGCAATATTTCTTCATTCTTATGTCACTCCAAACCTTCTGTAAAAGACAAAGAATATATTTTGAATAAAACGTTTGCCTTCCATATGGACACAAAAGCATAGAGACATTTCTCAAAATATCCTCTTTTGTTTTCCACTGAAACGATAACGTTAATGTTCATAAAAGATAACAGAATTTTTTTTCATAAAATCTTTATACAGGCCAGTTTATTCAGTCCTTTTTGTTTGTTTTAACACACTTTGCTTAAGTCAAGACCAAAGTCACCTTTATATATATATATAAATATATATATATAGGGCTTTAAACTAAATACATAACTTCAAAGCAGCTGAACAACATTGATTAGTATGTATGATGAAAATATGTACATCATGTTTTTATCTGTGTAGGTTGTTCATCCTGGGCTCATACGAAAGAGAGACCTATGTTCATTGTACCATAGAGCTCAGTGCCAGCGAGTGGAGAGAAAAGACTCGGAGCTCCATCAAAGAGGTACATTCTACACGCCAAGTTGCCTGTGTTCTTCCCTGTCTGAGTTTCATTCACATCTACATATTTAGGGTTTATGTTACACGTTAGGAAGTGAAAGTTTGTAGAGAAATTAGTAAAGTCTTTTTGTTTTGCTCAATTACATTATAAAAAGTCAATAACATTGTGTAGAGAATACTTTAATGTTTTAAATTGAAAAATCGAAGGATCGTTTATTGTGGCAGTGCTCGTTTCATTAAGGTTTATCTGTGTAAAAAAAATCTATTTCTTCTTAGAAATGTCAGTTTGTCTTGCTGATGGTGAAAGGACATCCTATAAACTTTGAAATGAACAAATTAATATTTGCTAAATCTTTTTTTTTTTTTTTCCTGCTTACAAGAAAGCGACAACTTAAAAAAGTCAATATCAAGTTGTCAGAAAATGTCAACTTTAATTGGTCTCTTCCAGTCATTTTATTTAGTCTCTCCTCCTTTTTTCCTCTCCTCTTCTTAACCCACCAGCAACAGACAGAGGATGAATGGAGTATAGCTTCACATTTTTTCTTACCAAAGGTTTATGCATTACCATTATTTATTTATGACACAACCTGTTTGATCATAACAGGTTTTAGGTTACCATGCTATTATCTTTTATTGTATTGCATTAACATCAGTGAACACTGCCTTGAAATATTGTTGGTTTACATTCGTTTCTAAATCATGAAGCTTTCCAAAGTATCAGAGGCTTATTGGTTAAATGTATATACTTAATGAAACAGACTTAGACATTAAATTTTTTTTTAGCACCTGATGGTGAGTCTTAAAGTGATAGTTTGCCCAAAAATAAAAATTGTGTCATCATTTTCTCATCATCTTGTCATTTCAAACCTGCATGAAGGTATTTAGAAGAATGTTGGGAATTGAACAGCAGTGAAACCCATTGACTTTTATTGCATGGTCACAAAACCAATTCAAAGAATGGGTGCCAGTTACCGACATTCTTCAAAACATCTTTTGTGTTCTGCGGAAAAAAGAAAGTCACACAGGTTTGAGTAGACAAGAGGGCAAACGATGACACACTATTCATTTTTGGTTAACCTTTTACTTAACAACATGCATACATCCCTGCGTCAGTTTTTAACAAATACCACATAGTAAAAAATGCTAGTATCTGTGTTAAACACACTGTTTGTATGATCTGATCATTGCAACAGGCATGTGTCAGCGCTAACACAGCATGTGCCTCATGGTTTTAGGGTTTCACAAGATGGCACTAACCAGACCCAAGGTGTTGGGTTAAAGCAAGTTTGTGAATGCGTGTACATGCATGCATAAGAACATGTTTGTGTGATTGTCCATGTGAATGTGCACTCATGCAGGCATGTCTGTGTGAAGTATGAAAACGTGCATGGGGATGCACATTGGCCACTGTGCGTATGTTCCTTACATTTATCAGCTTCTCCCAGACTTTCAGATACAAGGACCTCTGCAGGGATTCAAACACAGGATTAGTACTGATATCATCAGGAAAAGGTCATTGTCTCTTTCTCCTCTCCCCTCTCTCTCCCTCTGTGTTATTGTCTGCCTCCCTTGCTCCGTTGGATCTCTCTCTGTGCAAGTCTCATATTGGATATTTTTACATTCAAGCATTGTTCTTAATGTTCAGTCCAGCATTTTTATGCAAACAGGTACCATTCTACAGATGTGGACCCAAATGGTACAACCATAGTTCTATGGTGCAGTAAATACTCGATCATGTTTAGATTTGTTCTTAAAATTATAGATAAAGTTTCTAATCTTTGAACAAATATCATACCATGGTACTATGGCCAACAACAAACACGGTACTTTTTTGTAAATGCAAGAAGCATGCTGTGAGTGATGCCGCACTTTGCACGTGTTACATTCACAGAAGTACGGGATGGATTTGTGTGCACGCTGGGGGTTCGAACCTTAGCATGTTACCATAGTCTCTGGAGCAGAAAGTCTAGCACTGTTATCAGTAATAACGAAGTGATACTGAGCCTCTGTGGTGTTTTCATTTGTTCTTATCTCCCGCTGTTCCAGTCGTTCTCTCCATCGACCTGCATCGCCCTGCCGTCACACATCTACCGATGCCCATTTCCAGCCCTCTTCAATGTATGTGGTTAGCAAGAGATGCTTGTCTCAAACAATGGTCTGGGGTCAGGTTGGGATAGAAGGCTGAGAAATGGTCGTTGTTGAAGCTTTGAATGTTTTATCACCACAACACAAGAATGCAAAAAAAAAAGATTGTTCACACTGTCATGTGTTTAAAGCAGTGAATATAAAATGTTTTTACAGATTAGAAAAACTGATAAAGGAAAAAAACTGGGAATTTAACCAATGAAAATACAGTTTTTAAATGTAATTATTGACACAAAAAAAAATCTGTTTTCAGAAATGTTAAATAAAAACAAAATACAGATTTATTGGTTAAATGGGCTATTTAGCCCTGCAAAAAATATTTCCGTAATTAAATCTGCAAAGATTTATTTTTCTGATGAACACAGTGAAAGATATTTGGAACAATGCTTGCAACAGTAACAGTTTTCGACCCCAGTGATTGTCATAGTTGGAAAAATAACTTTTTTTGTTGAACACAAAATTAGATATTTTGAAGAATGTAGGTCAGCAACGTCTTCTGGGTTCCCTTTGACTACCATTTTTATTTTCCTGCTATGGTAGTCAATGAGAAGAAAGGTTATTGCTACAAGCATTCGTCTAATCATCTTTTTCTGTTTTCAACCCAACAGACGTTTATACAAGTTTGTAAGAGCTTAAAAAGTGAGAAATTCATAAAGGAATCAAAATTTTGTGGTGACTCTCCCTTAAAGTATGTGAGACGATGCATATTCACACTGCTAAGAAGTAATAATTTGTAGTTGGTTAAAATGTAATAGTTCACCCAAAAATAGAAAATCTGCTTATATACTCACCCTTCTCTCATATTGAACCTGTAGGACAGCAAAACACAAAAGAAAAAATTTTGACGAATGTTGTTAACCGAATAACGGCAGTACCCATTCACATTTATTGTATGGATTCAAAACCAATGCGAGTAAATAGGTACATCTGGGTTTGGTTATGGACATTCTTCAGAATATCCTCTTTAGGAAAGTCAGCAGGTCATTGCTGTTAATGTAGCTGTTAATACAGCTGCTAATGATGTCTAATGGTGTTGTAAACTTATTTAGGTTAAATTGATCATTTCTGGTACATCTGCTGCTCGATCTGTTCAGCGGGGCATTGTATGTGTCAATGTGTTCATACAAACAGGACCTCTGCTCATTCACACAGAGGTATTGGCTCTGTTGTTAAATTACCCATTATTCGCTATATTTTGTCCCGTTGTTATTTCAGGTGCTTTGAAAGCATGATAAAGATGACTTACGCTGTTGTAGGTCTTCAACATGCTCTCTGTGTGAGGTCCTTGCAATGAAATAACACCAGAGACTACAGAGCACTCCAGGGGACACATGTGCTGGGTTTGCATAGACATGTGTGAGTGTGTGTTATGGGAATGGAGCTTTGTAACCGGTCCTTCCGTCACTGTTGTTTTTAAGGTCATGGCATTGTTTAAAACATGTTCCCTCTCATCATTTTAGTAAAAAAATTTAATTTCATCTTTTTACCCTTTTAAGATATTAATTAATATGCACTTTAGCTTTACTGTTTGTCGTATGTTTATTTTCTATGCATTTTCATTTTTTAAATTTTGTGTTCACGTTGCACGTTTGTGTGTTTCTATTTACCCAGTAAGATTTAAATCTCATTTTAACCAAACAAATATCCCTCTGTATACCTGCTTTCTCAGGATATCACATCAGCTTCTATACTTCTGAGCTTATTCAGATAAAGACATCTTTCATAATGACTATCTTATCGTTTCATACGCGTCTCATATGAGTGTCTGGCATTTATTTGGGTATTATTGTTGTTCTGGGGTGTGGTTTAGAGTTTAGTCATTCGATGAACGTTTGTTTGTTATGGATTGATAGAAATCTGGTTTCCCAGGATGTTTGGCCGGGATTTATTTCGAATTGATTTTGCTGTGTGTGTCGATGACAATGATCCGACTGATTTAACAGGAGTCCCTGTGCATGAAGCAACGCCTGATGGTCACATTACCTTCACATTACAACTTAAATCCTTGATGCTCTTTTAACGTCAGAAACACCCATTGCCATTATAACGTCATTACAGACCCCATCACTTAATTAATGTCTCAACTCCTGTTAACCCCTCCAATGGCAATAAAACAGAAAGATCATGATTGGTTTGTTCAGTGCACATGTACAAAAAAGAGTTTCAACCGGATTAGAAAGATGAGTGACAACACGATGACAAAAATGTCATACACGCTGAAACTAACATCATTGTATTATAATTGTCAGTTATTTGTCTAGTAACAAATTATACATCAAATGGCATTTACAAACATTAGCAGACAGAAAAAAAACACAGAAAATGTTAAGGTCATAATTTTCTCACCGTCTTTCAAACATGTAAGACTTTCTTTCTTCTGCAGGACACAAAAGTAGATATTTTGATGAATGGTGGTAAGCAAACAAGAACGATACCCATTCCCTACCATTGTGGACACTAAACCAATGCAAGTGCATGGGTAAAGCTATTGTACGGACATTCTACAAAATATCTTCCTGAAAGAGACTGGGTGTAAATGATGGAACAATTAAAATTTGGAAAGAACCCATCTTTTAACAACAGAATTATTTTAGAAGCTATACATTTGTAAGGAAATACGAAGGATTGTGTAGCAATTTTGTAGTATAGGGTCAAGAAGGAGTGACTTAAACTTTGTTCAGAAGTATGTATTGCCTGCAGTTATTTTTATATTTGATAGCTGCTTGTACCGCGGAGTCTGACAGGCCAGCTGCTTTTTCTCAATGCGGATACGATTTGATGCAGGCTGAAGTATATTGCTGCTAAATCTCATTTTTGCGCAGTTTATTGTTTCTCTCTGCTCGGTTGGACACTGGAAATAAAAGAATTGAAGAGAATGAGATACGTCACTAAAGTGAGATCAGGAGCAGCGCTTCTGAGGTCTTAACTTTGAAGCTTGGCATACAATACTGTACAGGTGTGCCTAGAAACTGAGAAACAGAATAAAACTGCTGTCAGATGTTTATGGTTTCTTCAAATGCACATTTGTACAAAAAGTATATTGACAGTCAAGTTAAAATACCCATTTTGTCATGAGAAATAAATGGATACATTTTTATATTTACATAGGGTTTTTGATTGATTTCAGGCTATTTTATTGTGTATGTAGCTCATGCTAAAACCAGTGGCAAAAACCAGTGGCAGTTTCGTAGCTTTTACTTCTGAAAGATGTAGAATATTTCCTTTTGGATACAGGCATTTCAATAGTCTAGACTTTATTCAGAGTCAATTGCTCTTGAAGTAAAATGTCACCTGTTGAATACCTTGAAGAGTTATAAAGCCACAATTTATCCGATTGCCTGGAATGGGAACATTTCAAACTCCAAGTGCGCAATGAGAGTAAAAATGACGAATAAAATGCCAGTGTGATAAGAACGCGTCTTTCTGGCATGTTGGATGGCCTTTGGAGACTGATAGGCCAGACTCTTCATTTTCCCTATCCATCGATCGTGTGTTCTGTGCTTTTTACCTCTCATGCGCGTGGGGTTAAGCCGGGGGTGTATCCACACAGATGAGCGGACAGATCCCGAGCCCGTGAATAACAATGAAGGCGCTAAAAACGAAGCCGGCTCGGACCCACGTTAAATAACGCCCGGGCCACTGTGAACGATTGCAAATGAAGGATGAGAAGGGTCTTGTCTTTTTGAATGTCCCTGTCACCATAACAACCCGTCCTTTGTGCGGCGCTCTCTAAAAAGCACCTTCCTATTACAAAACGTAGCGGCGACATGAAAATTCAACCGGTCTGTGATGAGACCCGACTGTATTCATCTCGGCTTTAAACAAGTGCAAATGAGAGTGTTTCCTAGAATACAGACAAGAGAAAATGAGAAACAATTAGTGCAACTTGCTGCACTTATAAATGAGAATTTCTTCCAACTAAAAGCATGTTCTTCATTTGCTTAAATTGAGCTTTCAGGTTTTTAGAAGATTCAGCATTTGCTCAAAATTGTGACCCAAAACTTTCAATATGAAGTTTATGAAGTATACTGTGAAAATGTTTAAATGTTCAAGTTCAAGTCTGCTTTATTGTCAATTCTTCCACATGTACAGTACATTAATACAGAGAATCGAAATTGCGTTACTCTCAGATCCCCGGTGCATACAGATAACACTTACAGTAAATAAGATAAAACCATACAATAAGGGAATGTAAAAATGTTTGGCGTGGTATAAGATCATAGATAAGTAAACGGTTATATTTTCTTTTAAATATTTACTTAATCATTTAATAGATTTTTTTCAATGGAAAAATTTAGTTAAAATCCCCAGTTAATATCTCTAAAATGTACAAATATTTTTTTTCAATTTATATTTTTAATCTAAAATAATATTATTTACTTATACACAAATTTTTAACAGAGTATTTACCTTGTTTCAAAGCTTTTAAAGCTCTAGAAATGTTTTTACTGTTAATTGTTTAACACAAAAAGAGGAAATTTTTAATTGTAGGTCTTACAAAATATCACACTGTGTCACTGTCATGTTACTATGATGTGAGGGATTGTTTTGTTAATTTGGACGGAATGGAGGATGGATGAAATGGAAAAGAGTAGCTAGTGATTGAATTAGATGAGTGTTGAAAAGGGCAGTGTTGACGATATTCCTCCACGCCATCAGTTATTATTGCACACGTGACTCAAACCAGACAATTTATTACAACATGTAATAATCCACAGCTACGCACCATGCTTAATTTCTTCTAAACTCCTTTTTCGCCTTTGGCAGTCATAGAATTTCACATAGAGTTCGATGTTGACAGGTGTTTTATTAAGCTAAAATTCTCAATGCATTTGCATTATTTAACAACAGCAGTGATGGAATAATTTTATTTATTTTCTCCTAACAATGAGAAAAATATATCATTAAGATGAATTTACTCATGTCAGTTATGAATTGTTGTTGCTATTAAGATTATAAAATGAAGAAACCTTTAAATATTGGAAAACATGAATCAAGAGTGACACGGTTACTTGGGATGTGTTAGAAAAGGTTTGATTTCAGAGCCTACTTCATTAATGAATGAATCAAACCATTTAAGAATCAAAAGCATAGTAAGGGGACTTAAGTTTTTTTAACCATATATGCAAATCAACTTGTAGGAACGTATGAATACCAAATATATGTTAAGATAAAATGACTACAAAAAAGTTATGGAATTTACAAAAAAAGATTTAAATTTTTATGTAAACTTGCTTCATGTTATCTTTATTTGGCTGTGTATATTATATTTAAATTACATTATTACTATTGTTATTATTATTATATTATAAATTATTTCCACCAAATTCTCCCCAAATTTTCATGTGTCCATATCAGACTCTCCCCTTACTTCTCTGTTACCTTTTTCTCCACCTCCATATAAAATAGACAATTAATTGTAAGAGCCTTCATACGGTCTTTGTGTTTTTGTGTGTGTATGTGTGTGTACGTGTGTGTGTGTCTGCCTTGCGGGGACTGCTACCCTATACCCTAACACTAATCTCTCTGACATGTGCCAGATGATTCGATTACTGACCATTGCTCTGACGGCTCTCAGTAGTACATCTGCTTACTGAACCCAGGCATTGTGTGTGTTTGTGTATGTACTTGTGCTTTTGTTCAAATCTAACAAAGAAACAAGAATTTTTAATACTTCTGATTATAGAAGTTTGGAAAGAAAATAGATTTGAATATCTTATATTGCTATCTGGCATATCCTGTAGTAAATATTCTTTACTAATTGTCTAGAAACCCACATATTCAAATGCAAAAGCCCAGACTTGATTTTTCCTAATAAGTTGAATTCATTCATCTATACGGATCATGACGTTGCTCAAGGCTGCTACCTCGGTCCATAGTGTTTGCTCTGAGTCAGCCATTGAAACACGTCACATTGAATTACATTTCCAGTGTGTTGTTAGATCATTGTTTGACGATGGATCTCTTTACCAAACAGCTTCTTCTCTCAACATAAAGCGCACAATAAACCTGCTGCTCCTTCATTGTTGATTCTGTTTTTCATCACACGGTCATTCGTGGCGCGTGTGTTTGCATTGGCACGGCCTCTGGACTGCTGTATGTTTGATCTGGAAGCCACAGGTGTGATCTGGGTAATCGCTGGGGTTTCACTTTGCCTTAAGAACAGGGGTTGTGTGGATGGTGTTGAACATCATCTTTTGTGTCAACTTGTAAAGTGTCACATCCTAGCTTTTGTCTTTTTAAAGTTCATGATCTGTGAGGCATTTGGCATAGAGAGAATAAAATGAGTAAATGTGTTGAAATAAATAGATTGCAATGAGACTCCAAAAGAACACAAATAATGAAAATACCATAGATGTAGCTTTACTATTTTAAAATGTTGCTCATATATTGAATCTGAGCTTCACGTGACATTTTGTTGCGTTGAACTTGAAATGGCAACATAGGGTATATGAGTTTGCCTTAAAAGATTTACATAAGCCTCCCACTGTGAAAGGTGAAGGGATGAGGAGATGGAGGGATTGCGATGAGTGAAATGAATAGAAAGAGAGATGGAGATAGGGAGAGCTAGAGATGAAGAGTGGGCGGTTTGCCTGAGCACAGTCACTCCTCCTGCAACAGGTGTACACACAAGCAACTGTCCATTCTGCACGTTATCTTGAATAGGCATCTGTCAACAATCACACTGGTGCACGCAATGACGTCTGCCAACACACACACTATCCGTTCCAACTGTATGTAAGAGACTCACGTCTTCATTTTACCTTAAAAGAAATAAAAATGGATTTGATGTGAGTGTGCAGAACTGATGTTTTCTGACATGTATGTTTTCTCTGAGCTGTCTGGATGTCTCTTTGAGTGTCCAGTATGGTTTGATGTGCATGCAAAAGGAAGTGTTAGGGTGACCACTCATACTGTTGCAATTGTTAAGAAAGACCTCAGATTTTGTAACTAGAATCAAAATAAATCAATTCCACTTCATCTTTCGGTTTCATCAAACGTGCAGTTTAATTTTTGCCACATAAAAAATATCTGACAGCTTCAATTGCAAATCATTATTGTTCTGTTTTTTAGATAACACAGAAAGCAAAGTTGGGAGATAGAAGGACCACAATTCGGGATTCTTACTAAAAGGATAACAGCGCAAATTGTAATTCATTTGAAATCTCGTTGCTGACATTCTTCCAAATATCTTTCTTTGTGTGAAAAGTGTAAGAAAAAGTTTTCACCGGTAATCTATATACTAGTTCGCCCAAAATGCAAATATTTGATCATTTTCTCATCCTCCAAACCGGTTTGAGCTTCTTTCTGCAGACCTCAAAAAAAAAGGAATTTTCAAGAATGTTTGTAACAAACCAACACTGGACCACTTGTATGGACAAAAAACACAATGAGACATATCTTAATTTCTCACACACTTTAAATACAATATCCATTCTTTGATACAATTTAGAGGTACTTTATGTGGGTATGTAAATAACTCAAAAATAAACAGTTAAATAAGCTTAAAAATCTTTTTAAAATACTATATTTTTTCAGTGTAAAATATTAAAATAAATGATTTAAAATCTGAAAGTTAATTTCTCTAAAATGTAAAAAGATTTTTTAAGTTTAAATAGTGAAAAATAGTATTTTTTTTAAATATTAATAGTGAATTCCAATAGAAATATTTAAGTTACTGCGATGTACTTTTTTGTGTGTAAATTGTTTTCATAAGACTTAATTGTTTAAATAGGCTTTCTTCTATAGGGTATAATGGTATGCAAGCAATTATTTAAATGTGTAATCGATTGAATAGACCTTTGAATGTCCCACAGAGCTTCTGGGTCTGTTAGAGGTAAAAGCTGTTTTAGATTTCTCTGATTCGCTGTGTGTGTGTGTCAACCTTGGTGATGAGGTGTACAGATACCAAATTGACACATGAACAACATCCTCACGTAGCAGGCAGAGCGACAACAGACCGTTTACCTGAACTCTCCCACACAAACACAGTTAACACATACTGGATGTGTGTTCTTCCTGCTGTGTCTTTCTTTGCTTGTGTAATTACCCCTTAGCCGACGCTTGGCTACAGAAATCGCCTGTAATTGCCGCTCAATGTCGCCGCTTGGTTCCTGTGTCAGAAAATCTATCTTTCCCTCTTTTATCCTTCGATCGCTTTGTATTTACAAGTGGAAAAACTATGTATGTTTATTTGTGTCCAAATTCTTTTGTTTGCAACGAAGGCAGTCTTGGCCTGGTGGTTGCCGTGTTGAACTCGCGATCCCAAGGTCGCTGGTTGGATACTTTGTACCAGCGGGGATTCTATGTGGAGAGTTCACCATTTGTTTCAGAAGGATGTATATTAATATTTAGATACTGTACATTGGCCACTGTATCGGTGTATGATGTCAATTACTATCCGTTATCATTATCGGCCAAAATGTGAATTTCTGTGAATGCCTATACCTTAATATGGACATGTTTGACTTCAAGCCTATCAAAGCATTTATACTTTTCAGTTGAAAACGTGTGTTGGTACAGAAAAGTCAGCTGTGTTTTTTCCAATTATTTTATTTGCATCATATAAAATAATACCAACCAGCTTTGAAATTAAGATGGACTTTGATGTAAAAACAGTAATTTGTACTGCTTCTTAAGCACCTGAAATAAGTCTGGATCACAAACTAACGACACTTTATTTTCTGTAGTTGCAGTTTAATTGTAGTTAACCTAAAGCATTGTTTTACTCTAGAATGCAGGTGATAAATAAAAGGCTCCTAAAAAATTTTTTTTAATGCAAGCCTGAAGTTTCTCTTCTTTTTTTATTCTCATAATCTCTTTCTGACATATTTAAAGTTGTTGAGCCTTGGGTTAGAAATATTCAGAAATAATAGAGAGTTTAGCAACACCCCTTCCGTCATTAGGATTGGTGTGTCTCCACGTTTTCAATAAAAACATATCCGACAAGTATGCAGAAGTGTCTTATTTTGTCTCAGTCCACTGTGTAATCTCTTTTTCATGACTAGTCATATTTGTGGTGCAGAAACTAACTAAAGAAAGCCTAAAGCTCAAAGTGTTCACAGTTTTAAAAAGTAAATATTCTTATCAAACATGTTGAGCTATTAATCCAATAAGCCAGTAGCCCTCGGGTGAGGAAATGTACACAATGTGTCTCATTGCGTAGATTACATTGCAACAGTATTAAAAGATAAATACCAGTGGTTAATGCATGATTGGATTTATTGTTACTAATAATCTGAATTCACAATTATCTAGTGGTTTATGTCTGACTTTGAACTTTAAACAGTTGCCAAGTAATATGTCAACTTTATAGAGTATAGAGTGGCACTGTGACCACAATGCCTTTAAAAATACAGATTTGGCATAGTTATTTGTTTTATAATGTTACATTTCTTCAGTTAAATATTTTGTATTTGCCTTCTCAGAACTCTTGAGATTTCTAGGCTGCATCTGCACACAGTCGTTGGTCAAAACCGAGCAAGACTTCTGCTTGAAAGCTTGAGTAGATTGTCTGTTTCTTCATCCCATGTTTAACTCGATCAGTGCCCTTCTCAAGGGTTATAACAAATGACAGCAGCAAAATTACAGTCATCCATCTTGGCAGTGCGGATCTGCATCCTGTCTTTCTTTCCCACCCCAAATACAAATGGAAAGAAAAACCAAGTTGAGACATGGAGAATATCATGAAAAGATCAGCCAATATTTTTGCCTTGACAAATACAAAACAGTCTCTGATGGTGGAGAATGTCGAGACATCTTTTTAATTTCTTGTCGAATTTATTGACATCTGTAATCATATTAGCACAATGATATCTTCTTTATGTTACTTCTCTTTTGTTGTCCAACTGGGGTGCAGGTGGAGCTGCAGGTGAATATTGCGATGCAGGCAGCCAGAAATGGCAGCTGCCACGTCTTTGCACGTTTGGAGTAAAATTAGCTGTAATTGCAAACCACCCTCGATTTAGAGAGCATTGTTCTGTCACCACGAAAATTGGAGGATGTGATGGGTAGAGTGAGATTTGTATAGAAAGTGAAGGCTGACTTGTTCACTTCATAATGTAGATTGTCCGCCCTAATTATAAACTTCAATTGTTGTCAAAAGATAAGATTTAAAAAGTCTTTGTCTGTTTCTCTAAAATGGTACAATTACAAAAGCCCTTACTTACTTTTTAGTCCTGTCAAATTTATCTTGAGGTTTTAATGCTGAAACAAACACCTGTGAAAAGGAGGAGTAATAATAAATGTGCAAGCACATGTCATATTGATGCCTTTTGTATATTTGTTTGTTGCAGACGGAGGTGATTAAAGGACCGTCTGGCAGTGTGGGAATGACATTCAGACATGTTCCGGCTAGTGATGGTGACACGGTTCATGTGAGCATAGAGAGCGTCACCCCAAACTCTCCAGCTGCTCTGGCGGAGTTACAGAGAGGAGATCGCCTTATTGCTATTGGAGGTCAGAGAATCTGGGTGTCTTTATTATGTACAATATTTTTACATAGGCTTTATATGAATAAGGAATCCATTTGGTTATGATTTTAAAAACTACAGTAGTGGCCAAAGTGATTGGACAGCTGGGATCTTGACTCTTTAAAACAACATTGGAGATGTATTAAAATGTTAAAATGTTGTACATCTCACAACAACATTGGAGATGTATTAAAATGTGTGCAAAGTTGACAAAAACAGACAAGGTCCTTTTTTTATTTGCCACATTTTTTGAATGGCTTAGTCAGATGGAGCAAATTTTGTAAAAACATGCCCCCATGACAGCACTTGTGGCTACCTATTGTAACATACATTCAATTATAATAATTGTGTTTGTTATATGCTTGGACAGGAGTCAAAGTAACATCCTCCGTTCAAGTGCCGAAGCTGCTTAAACAAGCTGGTGAGAGAGTGACCATTTTATACGAGAGGCCAGTTCGGCACCAGGTACCTACTGGGGGCTTGGGGCCACTTCAAGAAAGCCTAGGGCCCATGGAGGAGCCCAGCTATCTTCCTCAGCCTGGGGGATACGAAGAGGACCCAGCCCCAATCACCACCTTGGACATAACTGAAAACAAAGACAATGACTCTGAATTTGAAGAGTTGATTGTGGAATCCAAATCACCTGGAGCTTCAATCAGTGTTGACACTAAAGAGGATTTCCTTCTCTCTGTAAACCAAAGCCCCAAAAAGACTGTGGCCAATCTGGCCAAGCCCCTTGGCTCTATCTCGCCAATTCTCAACCGCAGACTGAACCTTCAGTCCCCACTTAAGCCCCAGCCCAAAGAATCACCAAAGGCGCCCACTCAAAAGATTGCTGAACCACATGAACAGCCACAGAGACCAACAGTGCCCCCTCCTCCACCACCTGCAAGGCCTCCTGTCCCTCCCAGACCCCACATAAAGGTCACATCCGCCTCCTCAGAAACTCAAAATATAGAGGATGGTGATGAGTCTACAATTGAAAAAAGTCCAGAGAAATCACAGCCTTATACTAGCAACGGGGACAAACCAGCAGAGAAAGTCCCTGTTAAGTTACAAGAGCCGAAGCATGTGACCAAACACCCAGAGCCGACAGAGGAAATCCCGAATACACCTGTCACAAACAAGCAAGACTCAGCCAAAGACAGGATATCAGAAAGCTCATCCAACGCTAGAGAAAGCGTAGATGAGCAAGGTCTTTGGGAATCACCTGAGACCATGTACCGCAACAGATCTGCTCGTTGGAATAAAGCATCAACGGTTATTGAGGTGGAAAACAACCACAAATTCCTAAATGTAGCACTTTGGTGCAAGGACCCCTTCAAGCTTGGTAGTCTCTTGTGTTTGGGACATATCAGCTTGCGCTTGGAACACATAGCACTGGAATGCTTATCTACATCTTCTGCAGAATATCAGAGTACTTTCCGCATTTGTGCTCCTGAACCGAGGGCCAGCGTAAGCCGTACCGCTTTGCGCAGCTTAAGCACTCACAAAGGCTTTAATGAGAAACTGTGCTATGGTGATGTTACACTTAACTTCATCTACTTAGGCGACGGAGAGCCTGATTTGGCAGGTGGACCATCAGAACGTGAACGGGAGGTAAGTCTCCCAGAAGACGATGTAAAAGAGAGAGAAAAGGAACGGGAGCAGGTGCTCGTTGTTAACCGGGAGGAGCCGAGCTACAGCAGCATGCAGTTCGGAGAGATGCGGCACAATTTTCAAGACACTCAGTTCCAGAATCCCACTTGGTGTGAGTATTGCAAGAAGAAGGTATGGACCAAGGCTGCTTCGCAGTGCATGACTTGTTCTTACGTCTGTCATAAAAAGTGTCAAGAGAAGTGCCTAACCGAGCACCCTTTCTGCGTCGCGGCCTCGGACCGGCGTGGAGCAGATCCTGAGGCAAAATCCACAATCAACCGGGCCACTACTGGTCTCACGCGTCACATTATTAACACAAGCTCCCGGCTCCTTAATCTGAGGCAGGTCCCTAAAGCAAGGCTTGCAGAACAGGTGGCAGAAATTGGACCAGGGGTGGTTGAACCTTCACCCAAACACACACCTAACACATCAGACAATGAGAGCAGTGACACGGAGACGTACACAGGGGCCAGTCCTTCCAAACAGCCATCCGGTGGTAGTGGCTCCAAACTGGTGCGCAAGGAAGGTGGGCTAGATGACAGCGTGTTCATTGCTGTAAAAGAGATCGGCCGAGATCTTTACCGTGGCCTCCCTACAGATGAACGTTCGCAGAAACTTGAGCTTATGTTGGACAAGTTGCAGCAGGAGATTGACCAGGAGTTGGAACATAACAACTCGCTGATGATGGAGGAACGAGAGACGATTGATTCTCGACGCAAGGCCCTCATCTCTGCGGCTCTTGGCAAGTCTGGAGAACGACTCCAAGCCTTGACTCTGCTCATGATCCACTACCGTGCTGGCATTGAAGACCTTGAATCTGTAGAAAGCACCTCACCATCCGAGCAGCATTGCTTCCCGAAGAAAGCCGATGGTTTGGAGGAGGCTCTGATGGGCGCAGAAGTGTACGACAGTGACATTTGCAGTCCAGTTGATGTTCAAATGCTGGACGAGATTTCAGAGGAGCAGATCTGTGCAGAGGCGTTACATTAAATATAGCAACGGTTGGCAGGGGCTTGAGACTCCAAAACAACAGATTTTCTTATGTGTGGCATAAATTTGGATGACCTGTGAACATCACACAAGTGAATGTAAGGTTTGCAAAAGTATTCATGAAAATTTACCAGAATATTATTGAAGCGCACTTGTGTGAGAAATTGTGTGTGTCAGTAGTTTACTTTTTACTATTTATTTTTTTAAATAAATATTATTTTTCGCATTTTTTGTTTCTCGTTAACTGTTATAGAGGACAAAACAAAAATGTGTCTACTTTCAACAGTATTACAAAAAGGATGAATTGATGAGCAAACAGTTTTATCTGCCTTTACTAAAAAGGTGTGTTTCATTTTTAAACATAAAAATGTATTTTAAGCAAGATGTGGTTAAATTTACATGAGAAAGTATAAATCTTTGTTCATCTCTACAAACTGAATCATACATTTGTGCTGTTGGTGAGATTTATACGTTTTGAGCTTCAAGCCCCTATGCCTTAGACTGTCCAGTACAAAAATTAGGATCGAGTCCTAGTAATCCACATAACTTTGTGTCCAGAAAGTGGATCATGCAATTTGATTTTGTGATTATTAACCGTGGTGATAAGCACCTTTTATGTTTTTTTTTTATTTCAGAAGAGTCAGTTTTCTTATTTCATTCCCTTATTTTGTTTTAATATGTTTAAACTTTAGTTGAGATGGAAATATGTTAGGACCATTTATCTTTGTGTTATTATATATAATACTTTTAGGGACCATTCTGGTGTATTTCATTTATGTTTGTCACACCAAGCCATTGTGACATCACCTTTGCTTTCTTTCTTAAGTGGGATATTTAAATAGCGTACATGATAATTGTTTCATAATATATTTCAAACATTTGTCTCCATCTCATATTGTGATTTCCACAAACTTGTTACTTTGGATTTGGAATCTTATCAACTGATGCATGTTTTTTATTCTCCATCAGTTGGTTTGGGTGAATGGTTATATGTGTTTGAATGTGTCAGCAAGTTCTAATTTAGTTTGTTCTTTTTTTTGTAAATTTTTGGGGGACATGTTTATTGATGCAAAGAATTTTTCAGTATCACCTATTTATTTAATGCATATTTTTGCCTCCTTTGGAAGTTATTTTCACATATTTACTAATGAATGTATCTCTCACTTTACTAGCATTACTCCGTTCACGTCTCAAACACATCAGTTCTCACTGTGGCAAAACTGCATTGAAAATCTCTTTTGTTAGCACATCCAGTATTCCTTAATTCCCAAAACTAAACCCAAGTCTATTCTGGCCTCTATGTATAACCTTGCAATTTTCCTTTACTGTTGCAGTTTCGGAACCACAAAGACGAATAAGAATGTATGAGTTAAAAACAGAAAGTGAGGTTTTCAAAGAGGTAGTTTACCCAAGTTAAAACAAAGTCATCATTTACTCACCTTGGGGTTTATCATAAATTTGGAAGAATCCTTGTAACCAAACAGTTTTTGGAACCCATTGACTTCCACTGTAGAAAAATGACTGCTGAAACAAAATGAGATATTTTGAATTTAGAACAACAAAAAGTTCTGGGGTAATTTTGAGAAATATTTTTATTTTTTACCACTATAGTTGTAGATGGAGTCCAAAACTGTTTGGTCACAAGTATTTGTCCAAGTATAAATCTTTGGGAAACTATCTCTTTCAGTAATGCAACACCTTCATTTGATTGGTCCAAGCATGAGCAGCATTTTTGCCATAATGGTTCACATGCTTGCACTGTACAGTGTGTCAATATTTGATCATAGTGCTGGGTCTGTCTTAATGAAGTAAAGTTTGTTGTCAAGACAGATGAGAATGGCTTGTAGGAGCACCTACAATATTTATTAAGCTGGTGTAGAAACAAACTCGCGTTCTTGCTTGTGCAGTGTTTACTATACGAAGTTCATGCAGCCAGAGAATAAACCTAGTCTTTTTTTCTGAGGAATCACTTAAGGGAATTACATTTAAATGTTAAGCTCACAAAATTACAAAGTTTGTTTTATCTGGGTTTATTCTTTTACACTCCGGTTGCTGCTGCTGATATTCTGTGCTTCTCAAAATCTGGCAACACATGCTCTCCAAATACTCAGACAATCGTCTTACAGTGGAAAAAGTAAAAAACAAGAAAAACAATTGATATTAAACATCACAGCCGCCTTGGCAAACTGTGGTTTCGCTTTTCTGGGAAAGATGTTCTCAATTAAAACTGTAACATGTTTTAAAGCGCTATTGTAAATAGCCTCTGCAGTGTGTCACTTTAAACCCCCGTTCTCCCTGAACTCTTATAGTGCTCGACATGTGGGTATTTTTTTGTTGGTTTTTGTTGTTTTTGCTTCATGTAAATACAATTTTGTTCATTTGTGGGTTTTAATTGTGGTAAAGGGCATCTACTGGAAAAGTGCACAGCTTTTAAACTTGCTGCAAGATCTTTACGCACTGACATATCATATTTGCTTATGCACTTGAGATAAATAAATTATTAGAAATGTAATGTTTTTGTGTAATTCTTTTCATACATTAATGTTTAGATTTCTCACAAAGCAAAGGATAATGATTACTTGTTATATGGTGGTATTGCAATAAGAAAAAACAATTGGGCGCAGGTGGGATTCTGTTAGTCATCGAAGCCTTTAACAAGATTGCCACTCTAAACAGTCAATACTACCAAAATAATAATCTTAAACCATTACAGCAAACCCATATCCACCAGTAAAAACCAATATTCCATATTAGAGCTTAATTTGAGTGCCGTGAATTGCGGTTAGTTGATCCGTTAACCTGAATGGTTGGTTTGCTTTACTTTACATGGGATTGTAAACTTCATTTCGCTGCATTATGAATATTCTGGAAAGGCAAACATCATGTCCTATTAAACATTTATTGTCTGGTGCAGTCACACTCATTACCCTTACAGCTTTAAAGCCAATTTAGTACCCGACCAGCAGACGAAACACTGGATATAAAACCATCAATTGAATCTAGATTAAACACAAACAGGAGACATATAAGTCTGAAGGCACACATTGACATTGGCACATACTCACAAATGTTTGACAAATTAGGAATAAAAATGAACACTCCATAACTTTAAACATTATTATGTTAGCAGTGTAAGAAAATACATACAGGTTTAGGTGAAAACTATCAAATTTGGCCAACGTTATCATTGAAGGAACACTTTGACACCCAAAATAAAAAAGTCTCAGAATTGATACAGCCATATGTGTTTGAGTTCCTATAAAAATGTCTCTAGTGGATTAACAAATGTCTTCTGATGAGACACATAGAAGAAAACATAAAAAAATGATATTGAATTGGAGAATTTTCAAAAAGGATAATTATATAACTCATTTTGGAGGATCAATAACACATTTTGCACCTTGTACAATAACTGGTTCAGGTGTTTTATGTGTATCTCTATAGGCAGGGTTTAGTTGTGATCCGTATCATTGAGCAGAATGAGGCTGTATTTTTTCTGCTGACTCATGTGTACACTGTAATTGCTGTTCTAATGACAGTGGATCAAGAGCAGGGCTTCATCCTTCACATCTAACACAAACAAGCTCTAGATACTTCAAGTTGAGCTAACAAGTTTTTATCAAGGCCAGTTCTGGTCAAAATTGTTGCACTAAATAGATTGGAGCCTTAGAGGAGCTATGTATCAAATTACTTTTTTTTTACAATTATTTGAGCTTTATAAATTAAAACTGCAGCTAGACAGGTGACCAATTAGACTTATGCCCATTAATTCTGGTCTAGCAGATTAAAACAAAAACAAAGATTTACATTTTGGTGGGAATGGAGACAAAATTATCAAACACTTGCTATTACATTATGTTCGCTACAGTTTAGGTTTTTAAGGCATTGAATGCATTTACTTCTAAAAGGACTATTAACATCATATGATTGAGCTAACCAGACCTTCTAATTTAATTCTTATTTGGATATATGAATTATGACACATTGGAAATTAAATAATAACATTGGCTTGAAGCAGGGAACGGGAACAGAAAATTAGACGGGAAAATAAAAATCTTCTCAAAAATGAGCACACATTCATGACCTACTAAAATATAGATATACTGTATATATACTTTATACAATTTCAACTTAAAATATAAGCTAAGGTACCTAAAGTATCTGGATGCTTTACAGTGATCATTTCTTTTCTTTAGACTGAGACAGTCACCTTGTGAAACAAAAATTTTGTGGCTCATGGTTAATATTACTATACAGATTTTTGTCAACATCACACGTGTCAGACAAATATAAAGTTTCCAAAGACAGTAAGACTCGCTGACATTCTGCTTGATTATCTAATGCTGAAAAAAGACCATGACGCATATCCTTGAATATGTCCGGCACTAAAATGCACACCTGAGAAATCTAAGTTTCTCACGAAAGCTCGAAAATAAACTTAAACAGCTAAAAAATGTTGTTGTTTACTCCCACCTGACTATAATTAAAGTATAATTAAAGTAATAACATTTTAAGGCCCATTTCAAGGTGAGTGTTTTTATTCCAATGCACCTGACATTTACTCCTAAGAAATCTTCCACTGGACCAATAGACACATGAAGACCACACAGACAAACAATAAATATCCGTAACATATCTGTCCACGGTCATTTTCACTAAATGAATCTTCGACTGCATGTCAACGAATAAATTTGGTTAGTAAATTCACATTTTTCTAACACCAATCAAAAGTGTATTTTTAATGCTTGCTTCACCTTTTTTTCTCTGGAATCATTGCAGGTGTGATCCACATTGATAAGGCTGTTGGTTACTGCACTTATCTCACACTGAGAACAAACATCAATGAGAACCGCTTTGGTTTGCTTCAGGAGAACATGACCAGCCACAGGACAAGCACGGGACAGATATCGGATATTCTTACAAATCGGCATTATGGTATTTCTTTAAAGTCTGTTGTATTCCTCTTTCAAACAACAATATTGATGACATACATGGTCGAGGGAAGTGACTGGGTTTATTCTGGGCTCTCGGGGTCCAGATCATCACCCATTTGGTAGCTGGACCCTTGGGTGGAATAGGAACGTGTCCTCATGGAGCAGTTGGAGTCCATCAAAATGGCCTGAAAGAGACATATGGGTGAGAAACTGTGTAGATCTGTTCTTGCATGCATGTGCACATTAATACACTTCAGGAGCAGCGTAGTGCTCCTCTTGAGAAAGAAAAACCGATGCTTGGCTTTGATCAAGTAGAATTTGAGAGCAAACGCACAAGTCTCTCGAGCAGCATCGCTCTTTGATCTCAGCTCAAGGGCATCCTGTGTAGGTTTTATTTCTATGTATTATGTAATATAATTTGTTATTGGTCATTTTTTATCATGTCAGTGGTTTGAAGTCAGAGATAAAATCAAAAGGAAGGGTGAATGCCAGGTGGAGAGTGAACATGTGGTTATTTATGTAATGATGATAATAGGGATATGAGTCATCATGTTGACATCAAATGGCTAGTAATATTTTATGAAAAACAATATTGCGTATATTGCATATATGGAAAAAGGCATGTGAGCATCAACATTGCCTTAAAGGGACAGATCATCTCAAAATAAACATTTTGTTAAAGGGACATATCACCTTTTCACCCTGCATGTGTGTCAAATCTGAATATATTTTTTGTTGTACTCAAATGATGATATTTTTTTATGAAAGTTAGTAACTTAGTCTTTTGTTCTACGTCAATGTTGACTCCAATAGTGGGAGTGTCTGCCAAATGCATACATGTAATGGCATTGAATGTATTGTATGATGGTATTGTTTGGTAAATAACATATGCTAGCCTCTGACCATCTTTTCCTCATTGGCAGGAGGATTTCGCAGGAAAAAACATAGTGGAGCAAACAGGATGTCGATCACACCAATAATGGTCATGAGCCAGGGAAAGCCGATACTCTTCGCGATCGCCCCGCCTGCTGATGGACCTACATGACAAACATAGTTTCATAGAATCTCTATCTACTAGCATTTACATGTAACATGGATATGTTCTGCAATTTCTTGTGTCTTACCTAAAGCAAAGCCCATGCAGAATGCAACATCAGCTATGGCATATACACTACCATACACAGACACGTGTCTCAGATCCACAAGATAACCCATGATGGGCATCATGGAGGAGTCCACCATACCTGCAAATGACACAATTTGGTTCTTAAATGCTGTTACATATTCCACAAAATAATAATACAAGTAAAACAACAGACTTTCAGAAATGAAAGTGTAAACTGATGAAGAACATCTCTTTGTCAAACGCACCAATTGCAAATCCAACTCCGAAGTTTGGCACGATGAGTCCGTAAATGTCTTTTGCAAAAGGCACCTGATGGAAAATTTAAGTTTAAATTAAATTAAAGACAATTAAAATTGAAAGTCACTTAGTTAATATTTACTGGTTTGTTTAGGTGAAATTGTCATTATCACTCACCCTTGTTGGCAGAGACTATTTACAGAAGCCCTGTCTATCCATATGTGATTGAAACGTGCATAAGTGCCACCACTTTAAACAGCAATATTTGTGGCATAAGGTGTTAAGTCTATGCCATGCTGCATGGACGATCTAACTAAAGGGATTCTAGCTCTGCGAAAAGACTCTTTAACCTGTTTCATTACTTTAAAAAAACATATTTGTTTTCAATAAAACTGATTTAAGACTTACATTTTTTATTTATAGCACTTAATTTTTCCTGTGTTGCTGTCAATCTTTTACATTGCTGTTGGGTAGCACAATGTTCCCATAAGCAAGTTTTGATTTGAGCAGGAAATGTGGGGCCGACAGAGTCAAAGCTCTGTTTTAAAATAACTCAACTCAAGTCAGCGGGAAACAAAACACATGATGCCTCTTCTGAAAGCCACAATAAATATCCTCCGCACTCATTACAAATCCATTAGTTCTTTATCATGTCAGAAAATACAATGGTATCCACACCTCAATCTTACAATATGTTTTCACATTAGTTTTTTTACTATTTGCCACAAATAGTAATGAAATAAACCTTATAGCCATCCATTAGTGTGTTGTTTAATATCATGGATTTAGTGCAGAACTTACACAGAGAATGCTGATACCAACCAGCACCATACCAATGAGTGAGCACAACCACCTATAAGAGAGAGAAAAATCTGTAGAGAAGGCCAACAAAAACTCAAGGTCTACCCCAGAGCTTCCTGTTAAAACGTAGACATTCAGTAACACACCCAGGTCATATCAAAACACGTAGCCAACATGATCATGCTTAAATTCCTTAAAATGTCAAAGAGCAAATGTGCAGACCCCTCGGAAGACATTTCAGATGCTCTGTCAGACGTTCTTGTCTTTTTTTAGCAACATCTCCAGGCATTTTCATGTTGTGCTGGACAAACGTATTCTCACAATGGGATACAAGCACGTGCATCTTATGTTTTATGTGTTTATATTAAACTAGAACTAGTATGCAAACATCAAACAAACAAAAATAAGCATCAGCCACTACATGCATGGGGGCTTTCTAATCACACAAAACCTGCCCACAGAAACTCATTTAAAGCTGATAGCAGAGCGGAGCAGATAAGAAAGGCGAAGTGGGAAAAAACACATTCATTTCCCTCTCCTACCTCCCCATTTTGTTAGCCAGAACGGCAAAGATGTTGGTCCCTATAAGATATGAGATGCTGGCTGGCACAAATGCAACCCCTGAGAGAGAGAGAGAGAGAAAGAGAAAGAGAGAGAGAGAGAGAGAGAGAGAGAGAGAGAGAGAGAGAGACAGAGAGAGAGAGAGAGAGAGAGAGAGAGAGAGAGAGAGAGAGAGAGAGAGAGAGAGAGAGAGAGAGAGAGAGAGAGAGAGAGAGAGAGAGAGAGAGAGAGAGACAGAGAGAGAGAGAGAGAGGGGGGGGGACAGATAAGAAGACGCTATCAGTTTGATCTTACAGACGTGGTTATGAAGCTTCTTCTCTCATTCTCTCGCTCCTTCTCTCTTTCATTAGTTAGCCGGCTCTTCCTTTTGCCTGCCAATGACACTTCAATATCCTGCCAGACGGAAGACACTCCCTTACCAGCTCTCTCTCTGTTTTCCTGCTTCTCTCTCTACCTTTCCCTTTTCCCCACTATCACTCTCTTTATGATCAGGTTTTTATGTAGGTATTACCAGGTTTTATGCACTCCCAAAATTTATTTTTACATTTTAAAGCTTTGAAATTGAGCACATAAATGTTTAAATCTTGTGTGTATGTAAGCTAAAATAATAAGGAAAAAAATACATCAAATATTATTATCATATAAGAATTACACAAAATATTTTTGTATTTTACAAACAAATATTTATATATTAATAATATTTATTTTTACTGAGCCTCATGAAATATTTTGCAGTGTAAAGAGATAAAGAATTTGTGTGACAAAACATTGATCTTAAAAAGTATTTCTCGCATGTGGATTTTGGACCAGTTGGCAGAAACACAATTAAGAAACAAAGGAAAAGATAAAATGTCCTTAGAACACATTGGCGGGTACACATTTCCTAAAAGACCTGATAAGGTATCTAGAAAAATAACTACAATGTTTATTCTTTTTCTTATTAGAATCTACGTTATTTTATGCTGTGCATTATACTGTAAATACCATCGTCAAAATTATAATTCATGTTTCTAACAATTATGTGTTTGTGAATACAGATAGTAACAAAAAGGGCGTTCTCCAACCTAGTTGCCATTTCCTTGGACACATGGTTTCCATCATCCAGATGGGCAGAGCTGGTTCCAGCATAGCAATGGCCATGTTAGCAAAACAAATGGAACCTGAAAGAAGAAATGAGGAAGGGTAAGTGAATTCATCTTCATCTTTATGACCCTACCCCCTATCACTCTTACTCTGTTTCCATTTTCAGAGACAATAAACAGTATCACCCAGCTCTCAAGCCGCTGTAATTGGAGGAAGAGACGAAGACAGACGTTTCTTAACCACTTCACTCTCTCATTGACACAAACTCATTCATCTCTCACAAAGACAAGACAGACTGTTATGTGGCCCACCCACAACCTCTTGAACACACTCTGCAGCATCTCACACCATTAAATGTTTGAGCGTTGTTAACAAGTTTTAGCAACAATATTATATTTATTATGAATAAATGACAATATATAGTTGCAGAAGGGTTAAAGTCCATCTACATACTGTGTATGAATAATTCATTTGTGTCGGTTCTAACCTGCTGCGATGAGAATGTAAGGATCTTTCATGAGGGTTAGCAGCGGAGTTCCTTTCTGGCTCTGTGAAAAAAAAATATGGTAAGCTTGAGAGTAAGGACGTAAACTTATGGTAACAATATAAATCAAGTATATTCCATGTGTATCGGTAGCATTTATGACTCTTTTAAGGCAGAAAAGTATCACAACCAAAGTCATTGGAGAGAGGGCTGCATGAGATAGCAGGCCTTTATAATAATGTTAACTAGGGCTTCACAGTACAGCTTAGTTCAATTATGTGTATCCAATGGCTTGCAGTAATAAAAGGATTTCAATACAAGATAAAGGCGAGTTAGGTACTAAAAAAATTAAATTGAGAGGTGAAACTTGGGTGTAACATAACCAAAAAGTTTTTTAAATAATACAAAATGATTGATTTACAGTTTTTAATATTTTTTATAAATACATGTTGTAAAATTGTAAAAAATAATGTCGAGCCCCCTTTGACCGTCATGGGGTTTAAATCCATTAAATATAGGTGGTGCTGCCTAAATTCTTTCAGTATTTTTTTTTTGTGTGTCTGCAGATGAAACAGAGTCATTCGGGTTTCAAATGACAAGAGGGGAGTAAAAGATGACAGAATTTTTATGTCATATAAACTATCACTTTAAAGCATTAGTGATAGGAACATAAAGCAAATTGCATTTCTCTTAAATATCATATACCCAACATTTATGGGTTTTTGCTAAGAAACGTTCAACAATTTCAGTGTAATGTGCAAAAACAAATGCTTAACAATCATCGAAACATTGCTCTGCATCCCAACCAGCCTAAAACTGATTTTCAGCACCATAACTTTACCCAGCCAATAGAAGACAGGGAGTAATTATTGTTCAATATTTGCACAGTTGCGATTGGTGATGCTAGTGGCACAGATAATACTGTACACACTTCACCTTTTAATTGAAAGTCTAGTTTTGTTATTTCTATAATACTGACGTAGCATAAGTGAGGCCTGGAGTGACACTCGCTATCGGGTAATTGTGTGTATGGAGCTCATTGGTCGCTGGGCGACGGCTGACAATCGACCCCCCTCATTATATCAGCGGCTATTCTTTACTCCACTTCACCGCGCATTCTGCTTCTCTGTGGACATGTCGTTTTACTCAAAACACTGTCATTTTCAACCCAAGTCTGCTATCCTAACAAGGTTAATTAATGCTGGGAAAGATCTCGCTGAAGAACACAACCCCAACAATTAGATTGTCCTTAGCCATAATCCCGATGGATATTGACACTTATGAGAGCTTCTGGCTGATATCTCTCAGCTTTACTTCTATGTGATGTGCAATACTGATTTGATTGGCTATTGATTTGAAACAATAGATCAATCACTTTCTCACTAGAAATTACACATTGATAAAAGAAACTGACCATTGCTACTCAGATCTGCTTAAAAGCTTGAATTTAATGTGCAAGATCTTCACATACAGAAGTTTCAGTAGCTTAACATTGGTTTGCGTATCTGTTGTATTATTCTTGCAATCTTTATTCCTGCTCAATAGCATCTTGTTACCTATGTGCCACTGTGTGTCTGAGATCCCTGTGGTCTCCGTAGTAACTGATACCCATCAGTTCCATTGATCAAAGTCAGTCATGCTATGATTGGATCAGACGCTCAGCTGTACATTTCCTCATGTGATGCATGCAAGCACAATATTCCTAACACAAACACTTTACCCCTCCTACTAACCCCTTTGGTCTGCACACACATACAATCACTTTATACTACATGAAAACACACTTAGATCCCCCAGGAGAGACAAGCCTAAAACATATCATGTCAGAATGAAATACATCACTGCAATATATTAACTACATACAGCTAATCCTCCTAAAACTATTTCTCTTAGTTTATGGTCACAAGAAGGATCTGCCAAAGGTATTACACAAAGTCAAAAGTTGCTAATGTGCAATTACAGGTATAGTTCACCACCCAAAAATGTTGTTACATCGCTACAAATCCTCTTTTCATTTCAAACCTGTATGACTTTCTCTCTTCTGCAGAACACAAAAGACGATATTGTTAAAATGATGGTGCCTACTGACTTCCAAGTCTATGCAATAAAAGACAATGGGGACCAATGGTTTTTGGTTACCTACATTCTTCAAAATAGTTTATGTTGTGATTTGCATAAGAAAGAAAGAAAGTCATGGGTAAGTATAAATTCTAAATCCATTCTGAAATCTAAGTCTGAAATAAAACTATATATTGATATACAGAAGTGGCCAAAAATTATGTATACCTTTTTACTGACTATATTATTTAAGATGTACTAAAAATTGTGGCGAGTGTGTCGTAGTTGTGCTTGGGTTGTAAATTGAACCTCAGCTTTAAAAAGAGTTCAAGGAATTCAAAAAGTCAAAAAGAACACAACAAATTTAGACATGCCCAGAAGGGTGACAACAATATATACCGCAAAACAGTGTATCTTCAAAGCCAATACTAAACACCCTTAAAGTTTTGTCTTTATTGTACCGTGATTCCTTATTTGAACCCAAGGAGCTTTAATACCGAACAAAATATGTCTCCTTTAACATCACTTTTGGCCAGTTGTGTTATTTGGTCTTAAAACAACCAAAGCATCTTTTATCTCAAATATATGTTTAAATAAATCCACTTTTAATTCACATTATTTGAATAAATGCTCTTCTGACTCATTCCTAATGTAAAACATAACCTTTAGTTAAGTGTTTGCCCAATGCTAGAGTTCAGATTTACATAACTAGTGTTGTGGAGATCTGACAGTGCTCAGGTTGAATCAGGTCCGGAAGGAATGAAATGTACTAACCTCTGGTTCAACCTTCGATGGCTGAAGCACAAATAGTTGCAGAGCTGCTCATAAAAAAAGACAAATACAAGTAATCAGGTAAAACAGCATTTGGAATTCAATTTCTGCCAGCATTCAATTCTGCAGAATCTGTGGTCTTTAATTTGTTTCAGAACAACGAGAAGGTTTACTATTGAATCAGTGTATCTTATCCTTAACAAATCCACTCACCTCCATCTAGCATCGCGAGCACAGCCAGGATGAGAAAAGGGGCCGTTTTTCCAACAAACTCATACATGACACTGCCGAATGGAGGGCCAACTACATCACAGATAGGTACATACATTTAGTCGAGAGTAAAGGTTCACTAACAAGCAGTAAACTTGGTAGTTTGAGTGTTTATAATAACAAAATGGCTGAGATTATTACTGACACACTTGCAATGTTATTGCAGTTTTTATGTTGTGTTTTATATCAGTGATGCTACTGTAGACCACTGCTCAAGATGTTAACACCGTTCCTAGAGCAGGTCCAGCTTTTTTATTGTTTTTAATATAACGCTTTTCTTATTTATTCAATCAAATCTTACCAATATTATAATAGTTGTATGTTTTGTGGATTGAAATTTGTTCAAAATTGTATAACGTGTTGAAACATTGAACAGGAAGTTTTCCTGGACCAGTGTTGTTTTTTTTATTTAACACAGACTGAACATTACTACACATGCTATGGGATCCCATATGCTAAACATGTTAAAACAAGACACCAATAATAGGAGGAGGCAGGTTCAACCCTTCACTTGAGGCCTTTACACCATCACTGTTCCTGAGCTTTAGAGAGAGAACTTAATGTTAACTCTCCATATTAAACGTCAAAGCTCTTGATCTATAAAATATCTTGGCCAAGGAATTTTTTATTTTATATTTTCAAAAGAATATTATAGGATACTCAGGAGAGGAGTTGCTGTGAGGTTTCAAATTTGTTTATATATCTTTAAAAAAAATCGAATGTGGGCCTTTGTCGTTTTAATTTTCAACTGTTATTAAAATCAAAATGTAACACTTGTTTCAACCAGCACTAGATATCATCTACAGTTTCTCAAAACTACTAAAACAATGTCAGAGTATATTTACACTAAGAGCAAATATGGGTAGGTGCTATGCACACTATAACACAAATATTTCTGTAGGGCCTTTTTTCTTTACATTCAGTAGTAATTCAAATACTATTTATTTATAAATCGTGGCAGATAATATTTCTATTTGCAGCTGAGTATTGTTGGACAGCAAATCATTTTATTCAAAATATTTTTTATAATTATGGCAACTTATTAAGATTTGAAAGCCTAGACCTAGACCTACCCCTAACCTTACCCTATGAATTAAATTTAATTAAAATTAAAATAAATTTAAAGTCTTGAATCAAATATGTTTATTAACTGTTAAGTATTAATAGAGGTTAAAGAGAAATTTAAGCAGATATTATATACAGATATCTCGTGCAATGTAACATGGACTTGTGACAGTCCCTGTCTGAAATGATGATTGTTCCTTTGGGTAGGTGGGTCAAGTATAAATGCCCTCAGCCAACAAGTATGGCTATTTGCACATGTGGAGACATAGACACTCCCTAAAACAATACACACCCAAAACTCCCATGGCTAGACCTCCCAGGGCAATTCCTATAGCGTTCCCTCTTTCTTCATCATCTGTGTAAACACTAGCCAACATACCCATACCTGTGTATTGACATACAAACAATCACACAAACAATACAGAAAGTCATAGGTCAATAGAAAATGTTATACTGCACTCCTAGAAAAACAGAATAATACAGACCTGAATTCATGTAACAAATGAAATAGTATATAATCATTGAAAGCAGGAGTCTGATTGAAAACAGTTAAGGATATCTGGAGAGTAGCAGGGCTCCAAGACGCATTAATGGCTTTATGCATGCAAAGTTCAGAGAGTATCAAAGTCAATTCCTCCTTAGTGCGGTCAGGTTTGAAAACTGTGCACTTAATAAATAAATTTCAGGAACGGCAATAAAACATTACAAAGAAGCTTTTAAAAGCATCCTGTTGAGATAATGTAGTGTTGCTCATAGTTTCTTACCTGCTACAGAAGAACAGGATGAACCTACACCCTGTAGGGATCTGGCCAAAAACAACAGGGTATAGCTTGAGGAGAATGCAAACACTGCACACACACACACACACAAACACGAGAAAGAAGAAACATACATTTATAATGAAAATCACTGTTTAAAACTATAGCTCACATTAAAAATCCTTTAAAAAGCATTTAATATATCGCATTGAACTTACTGAGTGTGGAAGCAAACATGATGCAGAAACCAGCAAACATTGGGATCTGGTAGCCTATTCTACAATTACAAGAAAGAATTAAAATATTTAAGCAATTTCTCATTTAAATCTGTGGATCACCTTATTTTTATAATTTTAATATATAAAATAAACAAACTCTGATGTTTTCTTCTAAAAACAATAAGTCTCAAGTAAGGGAGAACAATATTCTGTGCCGCATAAAGCAACACTGACATCCCTTAATAACAGATTTAATTGTATTAATTGTAACATAATTTCATATTAAGGAAGCCCTGTGGATTTTAAGCAGGATTAATTGATAGAAATGCTATATAATATAGAAAACTATGTTTTCATAGGCGTTTAAAGACCTTACATAACAACCTGTAGTGTTTGTATTACCTTAAAAATAAGCTATGAATATCTCCATACACCGCAGGTACACACATGGATTTCTCCATGTTTGAAAATTATTGAATTATTATTATTGAATTAATTATTATAAAATTACCCCTAGCGGCCCCTAGAATCCCACACAGCTCCTTTAAATAACTGGTATTAAAATCAAGATGAATGTGAAATAAATACAAACACAAACCCAATTTTGGGTCCAGCATGTAATCAGTAGCTGGCAAATCTAATGGATCTATACACAGCAGTGCTTTTCCAGTCTAAAGTGAACTGGTTAAAGGTGAACATGTCAGGAAATGTGGTGTAAGAAAGATGGCACATGCACGAATGCTCACACAACTGAGGAGAGCAATATTCGGCTTACTTACACACCATTTACCATACTACACATACAGAGCTCAATCATTGCTGTATGTTCAATATTTGTTACACTTGTGTAAAATGTATCAATTATTAAAATGTACATGACTTATAACATCTTTCACAACCCACCTGTTGGTAAGGGGTCCTATGAAGGGGTTTGTGATAAGCTGTACCGTTGCTTTAGAGGCAAACAACAGACCCACTTTAACGTTTTCATTTAGGAGCTGGTTGTCTGCTTTCGGGCAGTCAGAGTGATTTTGAGAATGGAGTGCAGGAGGAGGTGCCAGGGTCAACGGGCCAACGGTGCTCATCTGCGGACTAAAGCCTGTCAGACGTGTAGAGTTATCATACAGAGACACGATACTCTGGAAGGTGCCCGATGGGGAAAGAGATGACAGGGAGTGATTCTGGACGACCTGAGAGGCTTCGTCGTCCACTGTGTACAGGTAGCTGGGAATTATAGGCACTGATATACAAATGAGAGAGAGAAAGTTTTAATAAGCAAGACTTTGCACATATTTAGAATAACAGATGACCACATCTTAACACAAGCGAACATAAACATACGTACGTTTAGTTACTTTCATCCAAAGCAACTCACACGGCATTTAATTACAACAGATTATTGGAATTATTAATGTAATGTATCACCAAGAGAGGTACAGGAACACCATTATATATTACATATTACTTATATATATGATTTGAATGTGTGCATATATAAAACAGCTTAATCATAAACTAAACTTGTTTGTTATTACATTATTTACAATGTTGATAGTGGTTATGGACTTGATAATAAACAAAATGTATAAAATGATATTTAATCCCTGTTTATTCTATAATACTTAAGTTTTAGCATTGCTTTTGAGTATCTAAACACATTTGCTATAGACTAAACCAAACCTTTGGAAAATGACCCATTACTTCATCAGAGCAAAAGTGTTTGGTCAGATTATCATCTCTTTTGCCAATTTTTAGAATAAATACCACAGTCAGCTATAGGTCTTGTGGTTATACCATAGTAGATTTGTTTCTATAGATATTTCCATCCGATACATGCGCCTGGCCCGAAGTTGACTTCCTGTCTGTTAGTGTGGCTATATCATAACAACAAATATTACTTTTTATCGCATATAATTGCATTGAACTACTTTAAAACGCCTATCTATTAAAAAGGTCCAATTGTCACAACAAATAAAATCTTTAAAATGCAGAAAATATTTTGCTTAAAACATTTAACTGGAAATAAATCCATCATGCTGTGTAAGACTGAAATTGACCTTTCATGTAAATTATTGGGTGTGTTAGATGTTGTTTGACATTATCACGCTTAAATAACCCACAGGGACACCAAGTGAGATCATACGTTTCTTCATTCAGCATTTATGCTTTCGTTTCGTTTGTATTTAAGCATTTGCCCTTGTCTCCCCTCTCGGAAGTGAGAACAAACCCAGAGGACATGATGCTTTAATTCAGATAAATTACAGCTATTGGAGCCGACAATGGAAAGCTAACAGGGATTAAAACAATCCTTTAAGTCAAGAAAATTTGAATCCTTACCTTTAAGGATGAATGCATCCAAAATGCATAATTTATGATATTTAATGTAAATGTATAGACTATAACATAAACTCTAATGATAACACATAAATGTGTGTACTGTTTACATACACCGATCCATTATTTCACCTGATGTTATTTGAATATTTTCATTTTCACATGTATTATATACATCTCTTCCCATATAAAATATCTCTATATAATGTAACATCTGACCCCAACTTATTGATTTAATTCAGTAAGGTTTGTTGTAAAAAATCCCCAATTCAAGCTTACTTGAATATGTCATAATGTATATCCTATGTCAAAAGCATCCTATGTGCTTGAAACATGTAACAGGTGTGAACATAGCACTCACCGACCACAGTCAACAACATGTTGTCCAACAGCAAAGCAATGAACACGATCAAGAGAATCAACCTCCGAGACTGTCTTTCTTCTCTTAACCATGTCAATAAACTAAAATCTCTAATGGCATTAAATAGTCCCATATTAATACAATCCAATAGCAAGAGATGGTGAACGGTCCGGCTGCAAGAGAGCAAAAAACACCAATGTCAAAAACATCAATGATGTCACTAAAAAGGGTTTATCAACCATTCAAATAAAAATAATGATGAATTTGCATTTTTTATATTAAATTGCATAAACTACAAAACATGGTTAAGTTGTGAACAAAATAATAAATGATGAACAACATATTTAGTTATGCATTTGTAAGTATTTTATAGAAGTTTAGATCTTACCCTATAAGCGCATTTGCATTGAGCTTTGCTGATAGATCCCGGGTGGAAAAAGACACGCTGGATGCGGAGCGCTTAAGATGCTTGACTGGTGTCTGACGTCACACTGATAGAACTCTAATAGCGTGCGTGCTGTCATGAAGGAAAGCGTCATGCAAAAAATAAGAGCCAGACAAGAGTATTGTTTTTATTCACTTAGTACATGTAGTTGTGCTCGTTTGTTCTTTACGTTTCTTTAGATAGTGGATGAATGAAGTGGATAACACCTGTAAAAAACGTGTAAAAAAATAATAAGTGTTTAAAAGTGATGCTGCGCACTTGACCACTCTCCAACCCACTCCCTTCACCTCTACCAGAGCATCACCTTGTGGCGAAAAATCAAACAGCATCTTCTTTGGATTAACAAGACCCTAAATTGCACACATACACTATACTGCCAAAAGTATTCGCTCACCCAGCCAAATAACCAAAATCAGGTGTTTAATCTCACTCTGAATGCTTCAGCAGATCAAGACATTTTGGACAATTCCATGCTTGCAACTTTGTGGAAATAGTTTGGAGCTGGTCCTTCCTCTTCCAACATGACATCAGTGCAAAATGCAATGTCCATGAAGACATGGATGTCATAGTCTGGTGTGGATGAACTTGCTTGGCCTGACCTCAACCCGATAGAACACCTTTGGGATGAATTAGAGCGAAGACTGAGAGCCAGGCCTTCTCGTCCATCATCAGTGTGTGACCTCACAAAAGCCTTTCTGGAAGAATGGTCCAAAATTCCCATAAACATTCATCCTAAACCTTGTGGACAGCCTTCCCAGAAGAGTTGAAGCAGTTGTAGCTGTAAAGGATGGACGGACATCATATTGAACCCTGTGGTTTATTAGCATGTCACTTCAATTCATACGGGAGTCAATGCAAGTGAGCGAATACTTTTGGCAGTATAGTGTTCGTCTACCAGACATCTTGATGTCTGCTCTTCATATGGAAGACATATGGAGGACACTCTTTGCTTATCTGCAATGTTCTATGAGACGTCCTATAGACCTCTGGAAGATGCCTGTGAGATCTTTCTGATTGAGAAAAGATGTTCAACAACAGATGTTTTCCAAATCTCCAGATCTTTAGCAGAGATCTTACAGACGTACACGTGCTCTGGAGTTTCAGCTTATGGAAAACTGTAGCAATGTGAACATTTTCTAATGTGTCACTGAAATGTAAGGTGAGAACTTCACAGAACGGGCCTGAATTTATTTACTCGAAGTGCATAGTAGATTAATACTAATAACCATCACAACCGACCCATTGCATATTAAACGTTCATTTAGAAGCTAGTGTTAAATAGCCTAAAAGCAATACATTTGTTTTTCATCCACAGAGATATAGGTGAATATACCACAGCGTTACAATATTTTCACATTTGATTATTACAAATATCCCCACATCTGGCACACATAAACAGTTTGATCTTCTGCAGTACATTTCAATAACGACGGCTGTCAGATTGTCCTCTACAAGATGTCTGTAAGATGTTTGTGATTGAGAGTGGATGTGCAACAGCTATTTCTGCGATGTGCAGCAGATGTTTTTACACGGCAAATGTTCAGTTCTCCAGATGTTCAGGGGACATCTTGCAGACGTACATATCTGGGTTACATTGAGGTATAAACCAAGCATTTCAATTCTTCTCAAACTGCACCAAACCAAGTCTATAACACATGCATCCTGCATAAACATTAATACATGCAATGATATGTCGAAAAACTCAGATATGACTCCATTTTAAGAAGCATCACTGCATGAGCCATCAAATACAAAGGCAAGTTGCATCTTTTCCATTGGCTTTAACATGGGTTAAATTGTTTTCTGACCTCATATTTGCACACCTGAAGCAGGTTTTTGAGCTATCCCTTATTCCTCTTAACCCACTGTATTAGACTGTCAGTGTTATGGACTTTTAAGCACATGCCTTTCTCGTGGTTTTGGGTGACACTAGCCATGTTTCTTTGTAGTTTTTTAATGTGCCCCTAACAAACCTCAAAAATCAAAGCCTTCGCTGACTGTGTTAGTTTTTGTCCATTCCCACCTTTCCCATACTAAGACACTTTATAAAACGCCTGTAACAGCAAACTATTTTCGATTGGCCAAGTTTGAATGCCATACTCATAACAGCCATGCCCATAATAATAAATAAAAAAGTCACCATGAAGTACTTTGGGTGATTGGGCAGAATATCACCAAAACCAATGGTGGTCAGCGTGATGAAGGTAAAATAAAAAGCATCAAAAGCATTCATATCCTTTTCCCAACATCTCAAAACTTGACTGCAAATCAACATGTATCCAAAAACCATCAGCAGGGTGACAAGCAGAGGAACATTAAAGCGATCCATCTCCTGGCCAATATTGGTGAACAACCCATTCTCTGTGGATGTCATGCGGTCGAGATCGGGACAAGAGGTCGATTTTGTGAGATTGCCTCTATGCTTGAAATTCTCTTTAATGATAATTCGGTCAAATATCTCATTGTGGATTTGGAATTGTAAGGAATTGCGTTTCAGGGTTGGCCTGTGTCGCACTGCTTGTTGAATTGCCATTGTGTCAAGCATCACCTCATCCTGGTTGAATGTATAGGTACCATCAACATTTTGTATGTGGTGGGAAAGGGGTGTTTTACTGTCCTTTTGAAGGCTCCATGAGCGATTTTGCCTCATTCGTTTCAGGATGGAGCTGAGGTGGGCGTATGATGTAGACAGCAGAACAGCTAACATATCGCCCACATCTGAGATGACCAACAACATGAGAGGGATGCCCACCATCGCATACAAGATACATACCACCTTCCCAGCAAAAGTTATTGGGTACATTTGTCCATATCCTGTTAAAAAAAGAAATGGATAAAACAGTGTTGAAAAAAATTAAGTTTATACTTATCAGACCAATAGAATTGAATACTTCCTTTGATTTAGGTCTTTATTTAAATTTCTGGAAATACTTGATGGTTGATGGAATTATTTCCCGTATATTAATAACATTTAATTTAATCTATTGTTCTTAATTCCAAATACGGTTTCAGTACTTTTTAAAGCCAAGATGACAATATGTGCAAAATAGGATTTCTCAGGATTCATTGCTAGTAATTTTAAGTTATTGAGATATTTACTCATCATATAACATAACAAAAAAATTGCAAGAGCATCAAAAGGGGTTAAGTTTAGTAAGATAACATTTGAATTAACTCATCAACCCTCTTATTTCCTTCTTTCTACATCTTACTATAAAAGATTCATTAATGCCATGAGAAACCATATACATCCTTCCTTGCACCAAATGGACAACCGCATTAAAACTAATTCAATTTCATTAAAAAAAAAACACCATCTTATGTTAGGTTTTCTAAAGGTTTGCATTCGATTACCATCTGAACTGTTTACAATTAGAGTTAAGAGCATGAAAGCAGGAAATGTGTTTGCTTCACCCACATAGTGTATGTAAAGAGTCCACCACTTCCATTGAATAAAACATGTTACAACGTCATTGCTGATACATAGAGTACTACTATAATCCGATAAACATATAATGGACGCATACAAATATTGTAACTACAGATTTAGTTTTATAGTAATTCCTGTAACACACATGTTACTGCAGATGTTACCCCTGATTTCCAACTACTGGTTTCAATTTAAAAATGGAAATGGGCAACTGGTTTGGATATTGAGTAATTCAGATGGTGTCTGACGCCAGCAGGGGCACTGCCCCTCAGTAATGGCACACTGAATGTGTTTTGCTCATAATTACTCAGTTTGCAGTATTAGAACGCTGAGTTTTGTATGACACAATTTTCTGTAACTCATATTTGTTGAAACAGCTATTTTGACTCATTAAAAGGTTTGGTCAAATCTATGACCTTACAAGACAGTTATCTAATGTCTAATTGTTATTTATGGGCTTTTACCTTTGACACAACAAATAAAATAAATTTGAGTAATTTATAGTTTTTATATATTACATTTATTCTTGTTTTGTCTTAAATGTACCGATTATAAAAGCTATTAAAGTACAGTCCTCTATGTGCATATTGGCAGACCACAAATAGCTGTGGCTCTATATGATCCACCTTGTGTTACATCATAAACATGGACCACAGAACAAATGTATTTTGCATTTGTGATTCCCATCATGATTTGATGACATCATATTCCTTATTCAATTTAAAGAATGCCAGAATATGCATTCATAAATGAACCTTCACTTATACCATCACACATGCAAATAATTTAATCTACAAATGATTCATGTTTTGTGCTAATACATTTATATTGTAAGCCACTGCATGAGTATAGACAGGTTACTGTGGGCAACTGTGTAAATGTATGTGAGTGCGACCAAAGGTCAAAAACCGAACAACAGTGACCAGTCATGCAATTGTTAATAGAAATGAAAATAATATGACAAAACAATCTCAAACTTTTACGAACAAGTCACATTTCTTAACCTTTCTAGATAAAAGCTTACTAACCTATCGTAGTAAACACAGTACAGCAGAAGAAAAGTGATTCGTAGAAGGTCCATGTGTCATCTTGCTTCTCCTTTAGCTGCAATAAATTATTCAAAATGCTTTGTATTTTTTCTACAAGCACCGTCGAGTTACCTGGAATAATAAATGTGACACACTTAAGAACGTTGCATTAAAATAAGCAATGATTTCACAAAAATGACGAATTAAAGACTGCTTTATTTATAAATTAAATATTAACATACTTTACTTCTATTAATAATGTAAATCATTACATATAATAGATAAAGTCATGTGTTGATATCATACCACTGTGGTTTTGTACTGTTTCCAGCACCTCGAGTGCCACATCGGACTCATTGTGCATCTCCTTCCCCTCGATCTTCTCAAAAACAAGTGCTCCCAAAGCTGCAAAAGATATGAGTGAAAGAATGAGAAACACATGGGGGAACAAACACCAAATCCATCTGGTGCATTTCCCTTTTAGGTTTGACTTTCCACGCTTTTCCAGCGCCACGGACATCTCTCGGTCAGCCTGCTTGTTTTCTGAGGAGATGAATCTTTCCTCACAAGGCAGTGTGGTTACAGCTATATGGACACCACCCCGCTTGAGCTAAACAATCTTCTGACATCATAAGTGCACTCAAGGAATACGACATAGATATAGGCTGTACTTTTTGCAAGACTGAGTGGACTGCAAGAACCAAATAAATAGGAATGTCAGTTGTGTGTCTTTAGGGGCGACAGGTGCACATGTGTGAATTTTTAGACTGCTACATACAAGAGATGCCTTTGAGGACATTTTTACAGATCCATTGGTCACATAGAGCGAAGTTTTAATGGTTTACCATCTATATTACCCAATTCCATGAGCATAACAATAGTGTTCTATATGTTAGTACAGCAGTGATTTCTTACTTGATGTCTTTAAGCAAGGCGTGGCCTTTCATCAACTATCTTCACCCTTGTGAATTATTGATGCCCATTTGTTGTCTTGGTCATACCTCTTGCCTGTCAGTCACACTCAGGTTTTAACACAGACTTAATGGCTCTTTTTCACATGCAGTGCCATTGGAAATCATTTATCTAAAGAAAGACTATATTAGTGACCATAAAACTTTATTAGGACCATTTTTACATCACCAAGCAGTCTATTCACATGGTTTATTTCTGCCACTGCGAATAGGAAAGATGGAAATAGTGTTTAAAAACATTCCTTCTGCTTGTGTGAATTATTATATTCATCTAATTCAAATCTTTCTAAGCTTCTGAAGTGTAGCACGTGTCAAAGCTGTTGTGTCTGGATAACACACGTTTGATTGCTTTCAAATATGTTTTTCAATTTACATAAAGCTTATAAACTCAAGGACAAACCCATGAACTCACAGATCAGTTTAAAGAAATCTGCACAATTATTTTTTTTTGAAATACAAAAATATGTCACAGAATATATTCTGTATGTATACAATTTTGAAAACTGTTTTAACTATCCTCTGTTATGAGGTGAGTTGTAACATTTGACCACCTGTTCAACTATTAAATCCATTTACAGATTTTCATTCACATTACAGCGATGTGGTGTCTGACAAATGTGAATTTAGCATATTACAATTGGGCTTACCACTAAAAAGTCCCCAGTCTCCTCTACTGCAGAGAGAAATCCATATTAAGAAATCCATGCCAAATGTTTTTTACGTGCCAGTTTCAGTCGGGGCTTTGGAATGTCTTCCTCTAGAAAGCATTGGGCTTTGACAGCTCTATTGTCTGGGAAATGTTCTAGATGAGTAAATATTTATGCAGAAAGCCATGGTGTTTGGGTCATGGACTTGTCCCACACAGATCCTGGATCAGCAATAGGGAATAGTCAGCTGCTTAATAGTTACTGTAAAAAATAAAGATATCATCGTGACCGTTTGTAGCTCCTTTTAAGTAAAGGGATTCTTCAGACTGTGTTTTTATGATACCAAAAGCTTTTACTTATGTTTAAGCGTTTCCATTTAACTGATGCTTTTATCCAAAGCGACTTTTAAGTTTACAAAGAAGAAATTAGTATAAGAGGTAACAAAGCATATAAGTATACATAAATATATATATATTATATATATATATATATATATATATATATATATATATATATATATATATATATATATATATATTTAATTAATCATTTGTTGTAGCTTGGACAAATCATTCAGAGTTTGTTTCCCAGTTTTATCCAGTTTGTTTCAAAACCACCAGGTTTTGGGTAAACCGGGAAAATACATATTTTAAGTTATAAAAATTAATTGGTGCCTATATATGCATTTAATTTCTCTGATTTAATGCTATATTTCAGTAATAGTCAATAGAAAAAAATCTGGTGAACACTGGAGGTCACTGTCTATTCCTTTTAGGTTTGCTTTACATCTGTTTTGTTTCTGTGGCTTGGCCTGCTTCCGTTTCATTTCAAGGGATCATATTCTGTAAGGCTTATTTGAAACCATATTTTCGGAAGAGAATTATATAAATAAAATGTATTTATAATTTATATTTTCCCCACCATTAACAGGTTACTACAACATTCACTTTATATTTTTCAACAGAAAAAATTATGGGGACAATGCTTTAAAAGTGAACCATGTCTAATAAAACTACCGATAAGCTTACGTAAGCTCGTGACCATAACCTTTGAAGATGTGAAAATGACGGGACTTACAGCCAAGAATGGTGACCCATAGTCAGAATTCATGCTCCAAAATGCACACACACAGTAGTGAACACACACACATCTGTGAACACAGACCCGGAACAGTGGGCAGCAATTTATGCTGCAGTGCTGTAGCCTCCGAGTGCTGTAGCCTCCGAGACCCATATTGGGGCATCCAGTTTGAGAACTTCTATAATATTATTTGTCTGATTAACTTTTCTTCAATAAACTTTCTGCATTCAGAAGCAATTGAATATTTTCAGCCTACAGCATCCATCAAAGGGAGAAAAATTTTTGCAGAAAAATTGCAGAATACCTATTTATGATTTGCATAATTTGACTTCACATATTCATGTATACTTTCTTCTGCTTCTTCACTGATCGGCTCTTCAGTCAAGCTGCCATTAGATTGTTGTCTAAAGTCTTACTGTAAAATGATATTGCACGTTTCTTTATCCTGGATCATTTCGTTAGTGCTTCTTCCTCCTTTCTCTTTCACCATGTTTTCTATAGTGTTCACTAGTTTCTTGACCTGAACTCTGTTGCTTCTGCATCCTCTCTGCTGCTTATTCCAGTATCTGCTATCAATAACATGACAGCGACGTCCACACTTGTCCACTTACAGTTGTAACTCTGGATTATAATACCCTTGATAGACTGACCTCGGCTCGATCCAGACACAGTATCATAATAACCAGGTGCGTCAATTCATGTGATGGGTCTCCTGTTACCTGTAGAGATTTAGGAAGTACATTCTTCTGCTACAGATCCTGAGGAACAGTTTGCTTTGACACCTTTCGGAAGGCCTAACATAGCATTTCCTGTACGGCTTTTACCGCTTCCTGCTTTTTCCTGTTGGTCTATATGAAAAATTATCAAAACAAATGTCATACTGCTTTAAATTTTTGCTGTTCGAAAAAATGTAATGCATTATTTTTTCAGAGAATAAAATAAATATACATATTCCCTGATTTACAGAAGACGGTCACTAAAACCAGTATAACAATCTTGTAAGACACATCTGCTACAAAAATCAATTTATGACACTAGAAAACTAAATACTATTAACCCACATAATTAGTTGGAACTTTAGAGGTTTCGCACATTTGTCAACAAGATTTTTTTTTAAATTATAATAATAATAAAATGTAACATTATCCCTTATTCTTTTATATGTTTTAATATGGAAAAGTCAGAATAAGCATGGGGCTTGAATCTGTACAGAAATATTGTGATAAACTGAATGGCAATGCATTATTATAACCAAATTATCCAAAAAATGAAACAATAAAATAAGACTTATTGGAACAACAAAAACTCGACATAAAAAATTCCTTATATTTTTAAAACTTACACTTTAAAAGCAGAATCGAAACAGTTTATCAAAAAACACCATGAAGAATTTATTAATGATAATTAATACTACCTGACTTCACTTTGCTAGAATCTTACACATCTGTAAAGAAATTTTAATCAAAGGACAGCATGTCATTTTTCCATTTCAATATGTTTATAAAAACATTTGCCATTTAGTACAGCTTTAAATATTTTGTATATATTGAATATACTTAATTTATTATATTTAGAACAGGATTTGAAAACAGTTTCCAAAGATGGACAGTAAGAAAAGAGTTACAATATAGAATATTAAAATGTTTATTTAACTTCCGCCCTAGCTTCTTTTCTCATATTAAAAGATTGTTTAGCACATACAACCTGATTTACATTAGACAACAATGAAGTGATTTGACAATGCAGTATCTATGAATAACAATGAAAAGGAAACCAAACAACATGCATGTTTTTTTACTGTCATCATATCAAAGACAAAACAAGCTAACACTCGTTTCACTTCTCTGAATCAATTACTGATCATTTGGCGATGTAATACAAAGTTAAATTAACAGCCGAAAAATCTGAATATTCCAATCGTGTAAACCAACACTTAAAACAAACGCAAACTCTTTTATAACCCGACACTATCACATCATGGTCAAAATGAAAAAAAAAAAAACTAAACAGTACAATCCTGTAGCATACTGTAGTCAGTCATATCCAAAATAGTAAAGATGTTTAAATTGGTGCACATTCAAAGGTCTGTTCAACCTGATGGCTTCATAAAACCAGTATTAAACCTTCAATGGTCTCTTACATTATGTTGTAAATCTTGTGCAGTCTAATCAGGCTTTCTTTTAGATTTTTGGGATGATGCAGCTTAACATTAGCGCTTACTTTCATCAAAGTACAATATGTGTGGTTGGGCGTCATTTTAAAGTGCTTTTGATAACCTTACATCTTCATTGTATACAGTCACTGATTGCACATTTACACTCCAGAAACACCTTTCAGTCGTTCAGCGGGCAGCTTCATGCCCATCATTTATCCATTATTCAGTGGAAAATACCAGGGAGAACCAACAGTTTTCTGATTTGGCTCTCAAGAGATTATTTTCCCTTTGGTTACTTCATTTGGGGTAGACACACATCATATGAATGAAAACCCTTTAAAATACATTCAGCCTAAACTAAACCTTTTAATTAAACTGCCTTAGTTTAAACTAAATTTCAAATGAGTAATTCATCAATCTATGGTGAATGAAAAATAGTCTTAACACACATTTTAGATTATGAGTTATCTCTTTTACAGACACCTAAATCATGCATTCCATGTGTGCAGTTTAAAGGGAGCATATATTGTAAACATTCTGTCTGTATTTAACCTTCTCGGTTTCTGTTTAATTACAAATTTAAATTTGTTTGCTGTGATTCTATGAAAAAACAGCCTGGATGACTTAAAATTGTGGGCCACAATCTTAAAGGGACAGTTAATCGAAATAAAAATTCTGTCATGAATTGTTCACTCTCTAGTTTTTCCAAATCTGTATTATTTTGTGTTCTGATGGACCAAGAAAAAGACATTTGTATGATATGTTTGTAGCCAAACAGTTCTTGGACTCCATTGAAAACCGTAGTAGTAAAAATAAAAAATAACTTATCCCACATTATTCAAAACATCTTACTTTGTGTACAACAGAAAAAAAAATCACAAGGTAATTTTTCCTACTATCGCAGTGAATAGTGTCCAAGAATTGTTTGGTTACAATCATTCTTCAAGATACATTTCAAATAATAAATATGTTAATTTTTGGAGGCGGTGAACTATCCCTTTTTACTGTTTATTGTCTTTTGAATACCATTTAAGCGCTCACCCTTTTCTTCTTTGACGCATCTATTCCACTCTTTAGATTTAAGAATCCAGTTTGAATGGTTGTGGTAAATGTAAGGCAGAACTAAACTCTTGACATTCCTAGCATCTAGAACACATACCATCCCACTTAGTGTTTCCTGGCAGAGCAAAGCATAAACATCCAGACATGTAACTAACATGGTACTGTAAGTGTTGATCGATGTGTACAGTCAAACTTGATATAAATGTGATTTGAGTATGAAACAAAGGCACTAGAAAATACTGAAGCTGAATGTGCCCCAGCATATAGGAAGGTATAAATCTAGAAAAGATATTCTATTTGGACGTGACTTTTGTGGAAAATAAACCTGCGAAATATTTAGAAAATTCTCTTGCACCAGAATTAATAAAATTACAAAAAGATGCTTTTTGAAAAGGAAATCTGTTTCTTTAAGGATTCCAGGATATCAATACAGTCTTGGCAGGTGAACAACCTTAAAGTGATGACACAAATTTGAAAACTGTGTCATCATTAACTCACCCTCATGTCATTTCAAACTTGTGCGAGTTTCTTTCTTTAACAGAACACAAAGGGGGAAATTTGGAATGTGTTGGATGACTGGGACACAGTCACTTGCATTGGATTTGAGGCCAATAGAAGTAAATGGGTACCCCTGCTGGTCAATTTACCAACTTTCTTCAAAATATCTACCTTTGTGGAGAACAAAAAAACTCATGCAGGTTTGAAATTAAAAAGGGGTAAGTAAACAATGGCACAATTTTTGTGAAATATCACTTTAAGTTACATATTCCATAGTCCATTGGGAACACAGGGCGGCTTAGTTCTCTATGAGACAAACGCCTGTTACACAGTTCATATTATCAGCATAATTTACTATAAAGAGCAGCAAATTAAATCCAGTTAGATGCTCCTCTCTAAATATACATACCTGCCAGGGACGTTGAAATGTTTCAAATACTACAAAACTATATGCATCACAGTGCTCAACCAGTTTTGCAGGGGTTGATGGGAAGAGCAGCTTGCCTCTTAAGAGTCTCATAGAGCTCCAGCCAATCAGGATTCAGGGGTCACGACTCACGAGAGTCCAGCCTGGTGTACTTAACACGAGCGCTTGCCAATGTTCGCCACAAAAATGGCAGCTGGTAGTTTCGAGGCACGATGCCCCGCACGTTACTCTCAAAGTAATGAAACAGACGGAACCACCAGACACGAGAGAAAAGGTTGCCGGCAGAGTTCTCTTTTAAGGCCTACAAAACAGAAGAGGAAATTAAAGAAGGAGAGACAAAATGAAATGAATTTGATCTACAACTGTACCAGACAAATATTCAATCTCAAACTCACCTGCTGATTGGCCATTGTGTGGTACCACCAGAACAGGCGTGTGGTCATGAAGTAGGCCACCACCACATCGACTGTGTAGTGGTCATGAGCCAAAAGGATGCAGAATATGCCGACCGCACTCAGGCACCAGCAGATCCAGTGATACCACCAGAACCTCTTTGGTGAATCTGTCAACCACAACATAACTTGTTAAACCCAGAAAAGTGGTTTCTCAGTGTGAATACACAAATGACAAACCGAAAGTCGTCCACTAGATGTCACCACATTAGCAGCCCAACACTTTGGCTTGTGTGTATACGTACTTACACTCTTTAATGAAGAGGTATGTTAGGGTCAGCATCACTGTGTGTCCGCTGTACAGATAATCTCCACACAAGGAGTGAGACCCAGTGATGGACAGACCACCACCTGCAATCATTTTTAAGACCCGACGGGATTGGGCCTCCCAGTCACCAAAGAGCTGGAATATAAACAGAACACATGTATAAGCATGTATACATCCATAATGCATAGGGTTATTAAAGGAATAGCTCACCTAAAATTAAAAATGATCAATGACTTTCTTCTACAGAGGAGAAAAGAAGATATTTTGAAGAATTTGGGTAACCAGACATTGGTGGTACTTTTTGACTTGCATTGTTTTTTAATCCATGCAATTGAGTAAAGCCTTTGTTCAGTTCAACATTCTTCAAAATTACTTCTTTTGTAATAAGCAGAAAAAAGTAAGTTATACAGGCTGAAAATGGCATACCGATAAGTAAATGACAGAATTTCAATTGACTATTGACATTGTTTGTATGGCTCATATGGGAAAACATGTATTATTGTTTTTATAAAGTTATAGAAGTTTTATAAAGGCATTAGTTTAAATATACTGTCCATTTTTATACCTCCTCTTGGCCACAACTCTGCATCGACTTCTACAAAGCTCATCGCTGTGAAAAGTGAGGTGTGCTCAAGAAGATCCCACCAATACATGAACTTTGCCAGTGTGACCCATCAGGATGGGAAAGATTACTAATCGTACCTTCTTATGTTGTTATGACTCAGAAAGCAATCATGGATAATGTGCCTCACGTTTAGTGTTTTGTAACGCGTACCAAAGAAATTTGAGCTAGTCATTGTTAGTCATTTTCTTCTTTTGAAAGCACAAACAAAGAAAAACCCTTCACCCTGAAGGTGTCGGCGGTGGCCTCCAAAACCCTACAATGATGTTTTAAGCGTCGTTCACACTACATGTCTTAAAACATTTGTAGATTGATGTGCTCTTCAAACTACGCGACTCATCGTCAATGATCTGCAACAGGGAATATCACACTACACGACCTGACAACAACTCTATACCGTCCCCAAACAACGTTTGTCACAAAAAAAACACGCAAAAGGTGAAACGGAAACAAAGCAGAATAGGAAGTGAATATAGATGATGGACATTGAAAATAGTTTGAGAAATGACTTGTTTCAAAAATTGAAAAAATTAAGAAAATGGATGTAAGAATGGATTGTTAAACGTAGGCAGCACAGATTGTGTGCTTCACAGAGAGTTGGAGGTGAGCAAAACATGTTTACCCAGATTTTTTCTGAGTTACTTTAACTGATAAGTTAAACTCTTAACCCCATGTTATCTTCTCTGCCATTCTTGTGGTTAGAATTTACCTGAATATTAGTTTAATTATTGTGGGTGTGTCCACCATTCAACTCATCCCACGCTGTGCTCTCCCATTGGCTTCAGCTCATTGATACACCTGACGTGATGCCTTGCCACTAAACCGGTCCAGATATTTAGCATTCTAGATATTTGTATGTGATCTGTGACGTGTCGGTTACGCATCAGCGAGCCTCTTTGATTTGTCTTTGAGTAGTTCCCACATAAAGGCAGATGAGTGCCGATCATCCCCTGATTTGCCCTAGATCACAGCCCAACCTATCCGCAACCTCACTCAGCTTAAATCGGTTTAAAGTCCTTTAGTGTGAGCCAGCATTAAGTTTTTGCCTTCTTGCATAAAAACGTTTATAGGGCCAATTTTAATAATCAAATTTACCGGGATCTTACATGTGGGCGTGAGAACACGGTGTTATAGTCAGGTCTGGGTGAGCCTTCGCATTTACATAGAATAGATATTTTGTTGAGATAAAATTTTTACTCTTTGACAAATCATATTTAATCAATGAGCCCTTTAAAAAATTGATGGTGTGTTGTTTGTTAATACCTTGGGAGAGCACTTGAAGTGCATTCCAGGCACAGGAAGCGTGGTAACGTACATAGTCACGCATCTGTACAAGTACAGAGTGCCCACAATGAAAAAGAACCGCCTGCCAACTATTGACCTGCAAACAAAGTGAAATCAGGGTCAGAGGTGCAATAAAATCCAGCAGAGCATCACAGGATCGGTCACATGGCTTACCTTTAACAACACAGAGAAAAAAACATTCTAAACTGTTCAGTAATAAAAACATTAATCCAATGTTATTCAGTAGTTTAAATATTATGAATGGTAAAAATTAAATGTAAAAACAGACCTGTGCTTGAGCAGACACCACTGTGCCAACCAGAGTCCCACCAGCAGCATGCCGTTGATTTCGCAGATGGAAAACGCCCACTGCACACGATCAAACAGATCAAAGAACTTATCGGGCAAGGGTGGGGAATCCTCTTTGGGTGGGACTCGTTCGTGCACCACCGAGATCATAACCGTTGTTGTGACGAAGCAGCACACAGCGTAAAGGAATGCCACACCCGTTTTGAACCACTCAGTGGGAAAGGGTGTGCGTTCTGGCTTGGAAGGCAACGGGATCAGAATGCGAACCGGGTCGTAGAGAAATCCGTTTTTAGGCCCACCGTTGAGGACCTTGGTGTTATCGACGCTTCCATTGGCATGAGTGATGCCGGCGTGCCCGTTAGCATGGTGACCGTTCTCGAGGTTGTTGTTCTTGTGTTCCTTCATGTGGCTGGTGAAGCGCAAAGTCTCAATGTGCTCCAAAAGTTGCCGACCACCATCGCCGGTGACTAGGGACAAGGGCGGGGATTTGAAGTCCACCTTGGTGAGACTTAGAAGAGCAGGGCCGTCCATGTCCCGCAAAGCATCAGAATATTCCTGCATGCCCTCCTCTGTCAGCCAATCGGAAACATCGGTGGTAGTCCAAAGCCTCACCTGCTTCATGACTGTATAAGTAAGCCGGAAAGCTGTTTCAGGGAGCTGGACACAGCGAAGCCCACATTTAGCAGTCTGTTTTTTTGAGAGAGGTCATGCTGTCTATGGGACATTGGAAGTGAACATCCGGTCAAAGTTGTGGTGGATGAACGATGCTATATCCAAATCAGTGCATACCGCAGTATGGCATCTAAAGATAGAAATCAAAAGTGTCAGCTAAATAACAATTTCAGTTGATAGAAATGGTGCGTGTCATGTGCTTGTTTTGGGTGCCAATATCATATTCTGCCATGTGAAATAAGCCAAGCATGATTCAACATGTGGTTTTGCCTGTGCATATGTCAAAGGAAATGTGTAACAATGATATATGAACATCCTATTTTGTAATCATGCTTGCTGTAGTCTTACTAAACAGCTTACAGATTTTGCGAAACAGATTGTGTCGTTTAAAAGAATAAAAATGGATTTTAGCACAAATGTTTGATACATATCTATATTAGCTTTTCAGTTGTTAATTTGATAGTTCGCTAAAAAGAAAAAGTGTCATCACTTACTCACTTTTTTTAAACATGCATGACTTTCTTTTCTCTTACTACACAACATAATATTGTTTAGAATGATATCCAAACAGCTGTGGTACCCATTCACTTGGGTTAAGAAACAAACCCAAAGCAAGTAAAGGGTGCCTGTTATAAAAAAAACATTAAATATCATCTGTGATCTGCAGGAGAAAGAAAGTTATACGCTTTTAGAATGAGGATGAAGAAATATGACTTTTCACTTAAACTGCTCACACACGATTCTTATATACAAAAGTCTTTGTATCTTAATTTCATCAAAAGCCATTTTCCCAGTGACCCGACTACACTACCCAAAATCCTTTTAAAGTAGATCTAAGCTATTAATGATATTACATTAACATCATAAAAAGTGGTAAAGAGTTTAGCAGTGACATGTAACATAGGCTCATAGACAACTTAAGTCAAGAGTTTTATATGTAAAAAGAGAGAATGGTTAACAGGTTAAGATGGAAAATCATTTCCTACGTTTTATAGGATGAGTAATTCATTGACTCATAATTTGATTCTACAATGTTTGTAATGTCATGATTCATCTCATAGCTGGTTGGTTTGGTTCACATTGAGGTTTCAAAATAATTTATTATAGAGTTTCAATGAAAAAGGAGTGGCGAAAATAAATCTAGAGTCAAGAACTGCTGAAACATCACATAAGCCATATTCCCATAAATCGCTTACCCTATAAAGTGTAGATATTTTTAGAACTGTACAAACGGTAGTTAAAAATAAATCCGGCTTTTCTTTTGTGTTGACTCAGGACATTCAGACAGCTATATGAATATAAACAATGTGCTGACGTATACATTTTCACTATTAAGGTGTAACCCGTATAGCAGGTATACCTTCATACTTTGACAATGTACTTGGGCATGAAAGAGTAGACGTGTAAGATAATCATTCAGTATTATGAGTTCACAAGAATGACCGAAAGAATGAGAGATTGTGAAGTAATAGAAAGTGAAAGAGAGATTAAAAGTCTCTGACCTTTGGCTATTAAATCAGCTTATTCAGAAATAAAAGCAAACAAACACACACACACAAATAAGACAAATATGAAATTTGCTCACTAAGCAATAAAATATTGTGAAAATAACAGTTTGGAAAATGTCAGGCCGCAAAGACACCATGTATGCAAAATGTATATCCAGTCTTTCATCTTGGACAGGTGGGTTGTATATATATACTTTGACATCACTATAGAAAACGTTTTGCAGATATATTCACCATCCTGTGTATAATTCAGAGAAATTCAACGACAGCACAGTTGCAATATGAGAAACATTAACTATATGCAAATACATGAAACAAATCATTTGTATATGATCCTACTGTGAACTTCCACATTAGATGAAAGATAAGATCAATGAAACAATACTGAAACCAATACGGGTGTATTATCTTTGGATTGATGCATAAATTGACATTGTGATATATAACCCAATAAGCTTAAGACTAAAGTGATTTGCATAATAATTCAAGAAAAGCATTAAAACAGCATCTTGAAACCTTAGCCCCCTTTGTTCCACCTCCAGTACACAAACCCTCCCCTGCAGTTCGTTTATGATCTAATAACACAAAATAACATAAAACTTAAATTGTTTTCCATTGGTTGTTGTCAATTATATAACTCTGCCAAACTAGTTATGATGCTTACTGCACAAAATATCAAAAAGAAATATTCAAACACACAAAATAACATTGATAGTAATGACAACGATACTGTTTACGTTTAATAATAAGACCACACCCAGGATACACATAAACCGTCTCTAGACAACATCTGTCATGGAACTAAACAAAACAAACATCCATGTGGAAAATGACATGGTTTTTACATTAAACAATTTCAACAAAAAATAGTTAATTTAAAACCTTTAAATGTAAGTAAATAAACTGTTTACATTATGCATATGCAGGTAAATTAATGTAATTAAACACTTTTAATATTTCATAATATCAAGAAATCTTTAGAGAAATTAACTGTTGGTTACACCCTAAACTTAATAATATAATGTATATATCAAATCAAATGGGAGTAATATTGTTTGTAAAACACCTTCACACATGGAAAAAATGTATATGTATAAAGGTATAATGTATAATGTCTCTGAGGGTCTATAGACGGAAAGCTTGTAATATTCATAACTATGTATAAAGATCTTACATAATGACCCACTATATTTGTATTATCTTTGAACAAACTATTTCCATCTAAATAAAGCAAAAGTCTTCGTTCATAGATACAAACCATGTTTCTAGAGTAGACACAAATGGGCAAAATTCTCTAATAAACATGTTCAGTACATATATTACATAAACATATATCTCCATTGGTATGCGAGCAAAAATGTGATAACGTTTATGTCCTCTAACAGCCTCCATAGCGGTTCGAAAGGGAGGTGTGGAGAGCGTTGGTAGTACTTTGCAACCTCACCGCTAGATGCTCTGATGTTTTCAAGACTGGTCCTCTAAGACAGGTCACAGACATCTTCAACGTAATTGTTTTGTGCTCATGTTACACGCGCCTCTTGTTCGAAAAACAGGGACTGTATAATTAATGTTCCCATCAATCCATCCAATATGTTACGTGCATTATTTTGCATTGTGATAAATGTTTCTTCCATTTACAGACACTAGTGTAATGTCTTCTCAGGTTCACAACAGTAGTGCATGCACTAGCAGAATAACGATTCACACACACATAACAGAACCTTATTTAGGTCAACAAATTATACAGAAAAGCATATTCTTCTGACTTTAGATGATCACACAACATGTGTATTTGCAGAAGAACTGCTGTCCACTTTAGATTCTGGAAATGGATTTTATTTACTGGAAAAACAAAAATAGCTTAATGTGTACCAGTATGGATAATTTGGCAATAAACCTATAAGAAAATGTGAATTGATCCTCAAAACACAACCGCTTTTCCCGTCACAAGTTAGGAGCCTTAATGCAGATGTGATACTAGCCTTGAGAGATCTGCTTTTACTGATTTCCCACAAGCCAGGTTGTGGGAAAGCAAACGTTTCTCTAAAGGAGGAGACCTCTAGAATCTCTAATGTCTGAGAGTGTGTGGATTTTCCATTAGGAAACATCTCCGATATGTTTCCATGATAAAAACAATCTTTTTTGCTTGATCAGCCCAAAATCATCTCAGCTGCTTAAAAGATTAAACCCACAATAAAGCTGGATAAAATGTTTACCTATTTAATACATTCTGTATCGAACATAATTTGGTATCATATGTAACCAGGTTTTGAGTCTGAGGACTTATTTCTATGCATTTTTATTTCAATTCTTAACTGAGAAGTGAGTCTATGTGCTTTGGTTACTGTGCTAAACAAATTGAGTATTTTGTTAAAGGCACTTGGAACCTTTTTTCATGTCATCAATATATAAAATATATATCAATAATATAAAAAACTAGCAATTTAATTAATGTTCCTTTTCTTTTCATCCCAACATCACAAAGAGGTTTCCAGAGTGAAGTTGCTGATATATGGGTTTTGAAGCAGGCCTTTCAAAGAATTGGAAAAAAAGACCCTGTTTTAAGCAACTTCTGTTATACATATAAAAGTCCGACTTTCATTTTCTTTTTCTTAGAAAGCGAAAGAGTCGGTTAATAACCACTCGCAAACCGCAAATAAACATGTAATACCCCTGCATGAACATGTTGTGTGAAAAGATGTTCTGCCAGGGAACATTCAAATGAATCTAACGTTTATCAAAAAGTTTACGGTTCCTACCACCTGCCTATTGACAACAGTTTATGTCCCAAATACAGTCTCCAATACAGTCTCCAATACAGTCTCCAAATACAGTCTATTACAGTCTCTACAGTCTGCATGCCACCCTAAAACGTACTATAACTTAGCAGCTGTTATAAAATACCTGTTCTTCATGACCTTCACTAATGTGACCTTGACTAAAGTCCAACTGGTTGCAGAAAGTTTGTATGCACGTTTATGTCCAAACCAGTTTCCTTTCTTGGTATTGGAAATGGAATTTTATAGGAAACAGAACACAACCAAACTGTATTCTGAAAAACTGTGCACACTTCTTTAACACTTTAAGTAGGTCGGTGTGCATGTGTCTACCAACAATGTCTTTCTAACCTGATATGTAGGCTTTACCCAGAAAGCACGACTCATTCCTGCAGGTCACCCATAAACAGTTTAACAGCAAAGGGACAATGCTTCCTCAAATGTATTCTTTCTCTTCTCCTTTCAGTCCACACATTCACTTTCTTTCTGGCCTGTAATGTCACACTCCATTGAATTAATTTTATAACTGTACTACGCTGCAAGGAACAGTTGATTGCAAACACTTGTTTTGACGTTATTTATACAGATGTCATTATACAAACCGCAGAACATAATAGCAGAAGTCCATAAACCATAACTTTCAGATGCCAAACCTCCGCTTGGATATAAAGAGCATAACGTTTTTTACCGTGCGTTCTTTTTCATTTGAATGAGAGAAACAAATGCTCTTCTGTTTAGCAAACAGAGAGGTATTGAGGATGTCTGGGTGGTCTGTTTGGTTAAATGAAGATATTAAAAGCTCTTTGAGTGCAGATCGGGTCTTTTGGAGAAAGACTTATTTACAATGATCTTATTTTGACCAGCTCTAGCCCAGGGGTTTAAAAAAAGTCGGGACCCACTTGTGTCATAAGCTGGGTAGTGCAAAATCCTTTAGTCCAGTTAATGACGGGCAACTATTTATTTTTATTTATTTATTTTTACCTTAAGATAGTTTGGCGTTGCAGCTTAAAGTGTATTAATTCTACATAGTGAAAACATAAACCACTCCAAGGAAAATTTGCATTTTCTCCCAACATTTCCATTTAAAAATATGTTGGCGGGTCTGACAAATCATGATAGATACGTGTTTCCAGATAATAAATAAAAGTTTAGGATTCGCTCCTTTAGCCAACTGGAGATTATATTCTGATGTTTCATTAATAAAGTTATTGTTTAACCTCAGCAGTAATCGTGTTTTTATCCACGTGATGCAATGAAGTCAGAGCCTGAACTGAAAACAGTGCTGGAATACTCTAGAGTCCTGCACTTCAAAACATGTCAAAACACCACCTGCCATCTAAACGCAGTAGTAAGTCCATTCATCACACTCAAATACAACTGCAAGGTATTAGTCAAAGATATAAAGACAGAAAGACAAACAGAACCGTTGGACTAATGTGTTAAAGGAGGGGTGGATAGACACAACTACAGAAGCTTGGTCACAATTAAGCCATTGATGACACATTTCACCAACGGGAGCCAACATGCCTGGAATACAGAACACAGGCACTATTGAGACTTGGCGTACAAGTCTTTTCTTGTAAAAACGCTGTTATTAATGTCTGCAAAATATTGACCTATCGATACAAACATCAGCCTTTCAGAACGTTCTTTAAAAGGAAGAGTACACCCAAAAATGACTATTTATGCACAAACCTTTACGCATTTCTTTGTTGTGCTGTACATAAATTAAATAAAAGCTTCTAACCAAGCCCTTTTGGTTCACAGCTGAAGTCTTTCATAGTAATATTCTATTCTATTATGGGAATTTATCCATGGTGACTCAAAATGACACTTTTATTCAAATATCTTCTGTGTTCAGCATGGCAGGGTATGCAGGTTTCCGGAGGGTGTGTAAATCGATGAGAAAACGTTAATTTTTGGGTGAATTCTTTCTTTTATACTTTTTATATAATTTCCTATACGTTGCCCATTTTAGGCATCTGAATTTTGAGAGAGAGAATGAGATCACTTGGGAAGGGTTGTGCAAGAAAAAACTGACCAGACACGTCATCACCCACATACATTGCAAAACCCGTTGAATCACTGACTTCAACCTTTGGACACATGACATCACACTTATCTTGAATGTTTATGATAAAATAGATACATAGGCAGATATTGCTCTTTGCTGACCGATCCATTCAAGGTACCTTTCATACAGATGGAACACACCCACATGCTCACTCTTATTTCCCTCTTTCCTGCTATCCTTTCCAGTAATTAGAAACACATTTTTCCTCACTATTGCTTCCTCAACGTGGCCTACTTTCAGCTCATTCCTGAAGAAAAAAAGCCAGGTTCTGGGTCTCGGATAAAGCTTGTGCCTTTTTAGAATCACAAACACTGTTATCTCGGGTCTCAATGGAATTGCGGCCAACACAGCAACTCTTAAAATATCTGACTCCTTACACCTGCCCTTTTCCACCGTGCAAACTAAAATGTGTGACTAGAGACTACTTTATGGTCCTTTTATCCATGCAGTGAGATACAAAAGCCTCTTTTGGCAGGTCAATAAATTGCAGGGAGAATAGGGTCAAAGTCTTAACTACTGTCTGTGCAGTAGATAACGTCGGCTTATCTCAGACAAGATGTTTAAACGCTACAGTGCTTTTTATTGTAACCTCCAATATTATGTAAAATCCTCTCCCTTTTATTGTGTTTGGCAACATGTTTAAAGATAACGTACTGAGGCAACCCTTAAGAAAACTGACCCTGGTTTCATTACAGTAAGAGTGAACTCACCACATCTTTGAATACCATTTGCATGGCCATAGTTGTAAACTACATGGTTAGATTTGTTACTTTAATACAACCATTGCTACTGTGGCAAGAATAATTAAAACTCACCCATATTAATAAAGGTAATAAAGTCAAAAAATCCTCAAAATGACAAAATCATTTAATGTTATTATGGTCAAACATGTATGCCCCTCCTTAGTAGATAGTTTGAAGAATGCTGATAACTGGCACCCATTCGCTTGCATTTTAATACAAACTAAAGTGAATATGCCAAAATGACGTGACACAAGTTTGTGACGCATACTCAGAATTCGTGCTATGCATTTAACCCATCCAAAGTATACACACACACACAAATGTGAAGACGCGCACACCAACAGTGAAGACGCGCACACCAACAGTGAAGACGCGCACACCAACAGTGAAGACACGCACACCAACAGTGAAGACACGCACACCAACCGTGAACACACGCACACCAACGGTGAACACCGTACACCAACGGTGAAGACACTCACACCAACAGTGAACACACTTACACCAACAGTGAACACACTCACACCAACCGTGAACTAACGCACACCAACCGTGAACACACGTGCACCAACCTTGAACACATGTACACACACAAAACCGTGAACACAAGAACACACACAAAACCGTGAACACACGTACACACACCAATAGTGAACACACGTACACACACCAACATTGAACACACGTACACATCAACAGTGAACACACATACACACACACACACAAACCTTGAACACACGAACACACACCAACAGTGAACACGCACACCAACAGTGAACACGTGCGCACACACACACACATACACACCAACCGTGAACACACACACACGCACACACACGCGCACACACACGCACACACACACACACACAAACGCCAACAGTGAACACACACACACACACACACACACACACACACACACACACACACACACACACACACACACACACACACACACGCCAACAGTGAACACACACACACACACACACCAACAGTGAACACACACACACACACACCAACAGTGAACACACACACACACACACCAACAGTGAACACACACACACACACACACACACACACACACACACACACACACACACACACACACACACACACACACACACACACACACACTAACAGTGAACACACACACTAACAGTGAACACACACACACACACACACACACACACACACACACACACACACACACACACACACACACACAAACACTAACAGTGAACACACACACACACACACACACACCAACAGTGAACACACACACACACACACACACACACACACACACACACACCAACAGTGAACACACACACACACACACACACACACACACCAACAGTGAACACACACACACACACACACACACACACACACACACCAACAGTGAACACACACACACACACACACACACACACACACACACACACACACACACACACACACACACACACACACACACACACCAACAGTGAACACACACACACACACACACACACACACACACACACACACACACACACACACACACACACACACACACACACACACACACACACTAACAGTGAACACACACACTAACAGTGAACACACACACACACACACACACACACACACACACACACACACACACACACACACACACACACACACACACACACACACACACACACACACACACACACACACACACACACACACAGTGAACACACACAAACACAAACAGTGAACACACACAAACACAAACAGTGAACACACACACACACACACACACACACACACACACACACACACACGTGAAACTCTAACCAAACAGGACACTGATACGGTGAACTGTTACTTTGCACCATAGAAACTACAGAGTCTCTTCAGATGGTCTGACACAAGTATTGCTCACCACCACATTCAATCCATCTGAGCTTCTGTGTCAGTGTAAACTTGTGTCTTTGTGTCACAGGTGCCCAAATAAGATCAATAAATGAGGAACAGAGCAGTGCTCTGTCTGCTCCTCATGGAGTTTAAATAGGACTCCTTAAAGCAACATGTGGGTCTGATTTCACACCACACAGACACAGCAACACCTCTCGGGTCCTGCTGTGCTGCCCCGCCGGATCTTTAATTTAGAAACGGTCCAGGGTCGGGGGGGGGGTTCCTCCCACCGCATGTGTTGCCATGGTGAGAGGAGAGATTACACACCAAATAATCCCAATCTCTAATATTCCGCTGTAACACGTCAAGTGTTTTCCAAGAGGCCTGAAAAGTGAATCAACTCACGGTGTTTTCCCACAGGAGACTTGTGGCTCGATCCCGAGTCGTGGCGCAGAAAAGTGAATCCGGATCAGAACCGGTCCGTAATCCTCGGCGTGGGTTCTGTCGCGCGTTGTATCCACATTGGAATCAGATTACTGTGTGTTGTGTTGTGGTGAGATTGGTTATTATGGCCGCAGACGCGACGCTATAGACGTGCGCGTCACCGTGCGCGTGCGTGAGTGGGCGGATTTTAAAGGATGGAGGAGGAGGGGGGATCCCTTCTTGACCCACGACTCGGCTTGTGACGTCATATGCGATGCCCCGCCTCTCGCGTCTGGTCCGACCAGAACGTTACGCTGAATTCTCAAATAAGCACAAATCACATTTACTGTTATGATGATGAACATATGATTTACATTTAAATAATGAGTTAATAAACACTCTTTAGTTATAAAGCTGAACTTTAGCGTTAGAAAATTATAGTTTATATGTGGAAGATTGCGTTACATAAATATGTGTGAGTGTTTGTGCATGTAACTGTGCGCACATACAGAGACGCACACACACAAACACACACCAACACGCACGCACGCACGCACGCACGCACACACACACACACACTCCCCGACGCGCACGCACACACGCACGCACGCACACAAACACACACACACCGACGCGCACGCACTCACGCACACCCCAACACATAAACTCACACCCCAACACACAAGCAACCAACACACACACATTCCCCCAACACACAAACTCACTCCCCAAAACACATAAACACACACACCCCAACACACAAACGCACACCCCAACACACATACACACACACCCCCAACACACAAACGCACACCCCAACACAAAACCATACGCACACACACATACACAAGCAACCCAACACAAAGACACACACATTCCCCCCAACATGAACACCCCAAAACACACACACACACACACACACACACAACCCCCCCCACACACACACATACCCCGACACACACACACACACCTCTACACACACCCCGACACACACACACACACACACACACACACACACACACACACACACACACACACACACACACACACACACACACCCCGACATACCCACACCCCGACACACCCACACACAAACACCCCGACACACACACACACACACACACACACACACACACCCCGACATACCCACACCCCGACACACCCACACACAAACACCCTGACACACCCCCACACACACACACGCCCTGACACACCCACACACAAACACCCACACACCCTGACACACCCACACACAAACACCCCGACACACACACCCACCCACCCACACACACCCACACACACACACACCCTGACACACCCACACACAAACACCCCGACACACACACACCCCGACACACACACCCTGACACACCCACCCACACACACACCCACACACACACCCCGACACACACACCCCGACACACCCACCCACCCACCCACCCACACACACACCCACACACACACCCTGACACACCCACACACAAACACCCCGACACACACACACACACCCCGACACACACACACCCCGACACACACACACAAACAACCCCGACACACCCACACACCCCGACACACACACACACACCCCGACACACACACACACCCCGACATACACACACCCCCCGACACACACACACCCCGACACACACACACACACACACACACACACACACACACACACACACACACACACACACACACCCCGACACACACACACACACACACCCCGACACACACACACACACACACACACACACACCCCGACAGACACACACCCACACACACACACACACACACACACACACACACACACACACACACACACACACACACACACACACACACACACACACTACATTGCATGTAGTATCAATTTTAAATATAAAATAAATAATTTATTCAATTAGTAATGCATTTTAATTTCTGTATGTTTGTTTCAATCTTTTTATTAAACATTTACTAACATAATTGATTTTTAAAATAAGTGAATAATCGCGACTTCATAAAATGCTCAAACATAAAAAAATATTTAACATTTAAAATAAATGTTTTTGAGTGATATACTTTAGGTACAGCAGTGTTTATGAATGGAGTTTTATGGAGACACAGGGAAAGCTCTCATTGGCCAACATTGATGGGTCAGCTGTTGTAAACACTGCTCCAAACAAGCGCGTGCGTGTAAACTTTAAAATGAGTCACAAACAGTGACGCAATACAACAGACATCAAGAGCTCAGAAGCCCGGACAACACAGAAAAATGGTGAAGCAAGTGGTAACAACAATATGTTTCGTTCTTTTCCATTGCATTCTCTGTTACTGGGCGTTTATGTCATCTTGTAGCATACTCTTACCAGCAAAACGCATTCCGACGATTGCAAAATATTTTGGCACCAAAGGTCGATATGAAGAGGTGAACACCTATCTAATCGATGACATCCTCGCCCTGAACACGTCAGCAGTGACGCTTCCTTCCTCGAAATGCAGTGCCCTCCATCTGACAGCCATAATCCGTCATGGGACCAGGTTGCCCACCTATAAAAACGTGCTCAAGATGCTGGACTTCTACACCCTGGTGGTGAGTAATGCCTCTGGGAAGACAGACATTCTATCAGACATCAGATCATGGAACATGTGGTACACAGATGGCATGGACGGGCAGCTGGTTGACAAAGGCCGTGATGATCACAGGTTCCTGGCACAGAGACTCATCAAATGGTTCCCATCTCTGCTGTCCGAAGACAATGTGCGTAAGGGAGGCGTCCGGCTGATGACCAGCTCCAAACACAGATGTGTGAACAGCACTATTGCTTTTAGAAAGGGTCTGATGCAGGGATTGAACGTGGAAGGTAATGCATGAGGGCCCAGGCCTGTAGTTATCACCGATGCCACACACATGGAGGACTGGTCCGTGCCAAGACACGTTTGAATAACTTTTGATGGGTTTATTAGACACACACACACACACACACACACACACACACACACACACACACACACACACACACACACACACACACACACACACACACACCTCAACACAGAAACACACCTCAACACACAGACGCACAACCCGACACACACACACCTCAACACAGAAACACGCACAACCCGACACACACACACATACAAATGTGCACACACACACTCACCCCGACATACACACCCCGACACACACACCCCAACACACAAATTCACACACACACACACACACAAATTCACACACACACACGCACACCCCGACACACACACCAACGCACACCCGGACACCCCAACACACAAACGCACACCCCAACACACACACACCCCGACACACACACATCTTTACACAGACGTCTGAAATCTAATGAAAAGCCTTTATAAGACGCACATCTTTGTGTCATTCACTACCCACCTGTATGGCAGGTTTGCAGGTCACCAACGATAACACCGGGATGCACAAAAGAGTCACGGATAGGTTTTGGATGACATGAGGATTTGTAAATCATCACCACATGTTGGAAGGGTCTTGAGGCCGGTACAGATAAGATGTCTGCTAAAGATGTGGTGATCTGGCAATCTTGTAAAATCATCTGCTAAACATCTTAGAAAGAGCTGCCCTACTATCTGACTGCAGACGTCTCAAAGACGAATTGCAGATGAACAGTGTCTTGCACATGTATGTGTGCTATCTGCGTTGTGGACAAGGGTGGGAAGAGTACCCAAAATCTGAACTTAAGTAAAAGTACAAGTACTTATGGAAATCGATACTCGATAGTTACTGGAGTAAGAGTAAAAAGGTTCAGATGGAAAATCTACTCAAGTAGTAACTAGTTAGTTGTAACTGATCCATATGAAGCAATAATTATTATACATTATTAATTGAATCATCAACAAATCGGTAACAATGTTTTTATAGGCACTATAAGTAATTTATAATAAACATATTTACAGTGTATACATGAGATCAAGTCACGTTAACAAATGTTTGTTTTATATGTATATAACATTACAATTTTGTTAGTGACATAGGACCACCCTCTAACATAGTTAAGTAAAAGTAACGTTTTTTTCACTTAAATTGTGAGTAAGAGTAAAAGGCCATATATTTAATTATACTCTACAAATACTAGTTACCCCAAAAATGTACTCAAGTAAACATAACGAAGTAAATGTTATTAGTTACTACCCACCTCTGGTAGTGGACCCTGAATTCCTGGTTGAGAAGCACTTGTCCACTCTTGCTGATTTTTTACACGCTGATAACTTTAAGATGAGTTTAAGATGTGTGTCTAAGGGTTCCTGGTATTTTTGTAAAAAGGTCACAACTGATTAATATACTAATTTTGCTTTCAAGGTGAGATGGAAATCAAAGTGGATGATGCTTTGATGCGTTTCTTCGAACACTGTCAACGCTTTGTGAAAGAGGTGGAAAACAACAAAAGCGCTTTAGAGGAAGTACAACGATTCAATGAAGGACCTGAGATGAAGAGAGCTATGGAGAAGTTGGCAGACAGGCTTGAGCTCCCTTACTCTAGCATCACTCATGGTATTTGTGGTCATTCTTTTAGGCAGTAGCACAAAGATATAGCGGTGAACAAGGAATGTTTTTAACCATTAATCTTTATTATATTAAAATATCTTATTGATGGCATTTATTGTTTGTTTAAATAATGCAAGAGTGTAAAAAGCTTCACCCTTTCATCCACAACATTTTACATTTAACCATTTATCCATCCTTTAAAGAAACATGTCTGACTGTTAAGCCACAAAATGAACAACATACAGGATATACATGTTAACATATACTATATTGCCAAAAGTATTCACTCGCACACATTGACTCGCATATGAACTAAAGGGACATCCTATTCCTAATCCATATGGTTCAATATGATGTCGGTCCATCCTTTACTTCTTTACAGCTTCAACTTGCTGGGAAGGCTGTCCAAAAGTTTAGGAGTGTGTTTATGGGAACTTTTGAGCATTCTTCCAGAAGGGATTTTTGTTAGGTCACTGATATTGGATGAGAAGGCCTGACTCTCAATCTACGCTAATTCATCCCAAAGGTCTTCTATCTGGTTGAGGTCAGGGCTCTGTGCAGACCAGTTGATTTCATCCACACCAGACTGTCATCCATGTCTTTATAGACCTTGCTTTGTGCGGTAATTATTTAGATGGGTGAGCGGATACTTGTGGCAATATAGTGTATATTTATTTTTGACATGCTTCTTCATTTTGAGTCATTTTCACCCTGACTTATTGCACAAGAAAAAGGGAAGTCTTACACAACATTTCAATGACTTTACAGTTGATGAAGAGATCCTTGCGATTAGAAAGTTCAGTACTGAGGTCAATCTGCATCTGTTAGCCACTGCACATCATTGTACAAACATGAGTCACAAAAGCCGGAGAAAGGATGCAATCCTAATGTAGAACAATAGATGGCAGTGTTAATTAAAGTTTTGGGAACCTTGAGTAAACTGTTTCTCATAATATATATATATATAAAACCTTTGATCTTAAGGTGTTTGCTTGCATGTATGAAATTAGTTTAATAGACAAAAATATAATTTATCCCACATTCATGACCAAACTTAAACACATTATTATTATTTTTTCAACTTATTTTTATTATACGACTGATTATTGAAGAACAAACAGCAAATGGGAGCCCAGAATAGACAGGGACGTTAAGAAGTTGCTTGATAAAATAATAAGAAACATTTCAGATTTTTTGTCAAAAGGAGACTACACTAAAGATGATCAAAAAAACATGTTGAATTTTATTTTTACATATTTTTAATTATAGCACAATTTCAATAGTTCACTTTTTTATTCACTTTTGACTGTCACTTTCTTTTATTTCATAATTTTGATGGGCCTATAATTATTCTAAAATGTGGTCCCCCATCTTTTGACGGGTCGTATAGAGTGTTTACTTCATGTCTTCTTTGTCGAAAGTGTATTTACAGATGCCACAATATAAATGTTTCAGTACATGTTTAACAATGTGTTCTGTTTTCTAGATTCGCTTGAAGGAGCATTCTACCTTTGCTCATATGAGTTCACTATCAAGGGGTTGAACACACCCTGGTGCCAGTTGTTTGATGAATCAGACGGCCTGGTATGAAAACTCTCTGGTTATTTTGTTATCATTTAAGTTCCTTATTTAGTCTAAAACATTTTTTAGATTTGTTAGTAATAGATTTATTAAATTCAGTCTTTTATCAGATGGGGTCTAATGTTTTGGGCTTTCAGCTTTTGGACATGCGTCTTCACACTTGCTTACAGGCATAGGTGTTGGAGAAACTTGGAGCTACACTTTGCAGGATGGCCTCTGTCTCTAGGAGCAGGGTTGAATTTAACAATAATGACAGTAAAGGAGGGGTGTCATGCATTATAAGTGCTCTAGACTGTTAAATATATAATATGTCATGTTAAATGTGGTCCATTTGTGAAAAACCCAGTAAGGTTTTATACTCCCCCCATACAACCAACGGCTTTGAAAGATTCTTTCAAATATTAAAACTATATAAGTAGATCATGAGTTATTTAAGTCTGTTAAATCCCACCTACGCACCAATCAGAGAGCGCAGAAGAGCACGATTGGTGCTCATGGCCCGCCCACGGGAGCTCGGCTTTTTCCGGAAACAGACGTAAAGTTATATCTTTCTTCTGTAAATGCGATTAAAAAACAAATACAACGTGATTCTACACTTCAGGTCCTTAGGTGTCCAAAACTACATGTGCTTCCCCTCCTTTAACAAATTTAAAGTCACATGCACCTGCCAGGCAATCACAGTTTCTGTTTGAAATCTGTGTATGACATTTTTTCAGGTAATGGAGTATGGTTTTGACCTGAAGCAGTACTGGAAAAGGAGCTACGGACACGAAATAAACAGAAAGTCCAGCTGTGTCCTGCTCCATGATCTCTTCCACCGCCTTGACCGTATTGTTATACAGTTTAAGTAAGATCATTGTTTCTCTCTTGTTTTACATCATAAAAGAAGTCTTGACAGTGCAAATTATTTTCATATTCCCACCTCTATTTTCCATCATTGTTTCCTTTTACCTTTGCGTCAGAGTGACCTTGATGGGAAAAGATTCCACAATAGACTATTCAATCTAGGCTCTCCTTTCTTAGAAGGAATGAAGTGTCTGGGACTTGCTTTCCCAGCAATATCAGTTGTTATGACTGTAAAAAGAGGAATAAAGGAAACTAGATCATCAGGTACACACAGACTGGAGATCAAATTGTGACAGAGTTTAGTCTTTTTAAGTACAACAAGTGTGAAAAATACAACCTGTATCCATCTGTTTTGTCTTTGATGGGTGAGAGAAAAACATGCATAGATGAAAAAAAGGAAAAAATTGTCATAGAAATATGGTGTTTGTCCTGTTTTAAGGTTTAGCGTGGAAGTTATTCAAACCTATTTTTAAATAGAATCCTTAATAAAGTCACTCTGATAAATATTTGGCGATTTTAAAACCAGTTCGATTAGTTATTTAGTATGTGCTGTTTGCATGGAACTTTTGCCCATGGCCACAAAGATTCTACAGTTTTGTTTTTCGACCAATCCGTAAGGGCTGAAAACTGTTGTCAAATCTATTTAAATAATACTTTCCTTGTGTCCCCAAGTGGACTATTTCCTGTTTGACAGCGATAAAGCAGCAGTCCACTCAAATTACATGAAAAAATGGTCATTTTAAAGCTTTTTGTGTTTTATTAAATTTATATTGACATTTTGTGTACACCTAAGTAAACGTACATATTTTTGTAAGAATTTCGCAAAAAGTAAAGGGTTATATTACAAATATAAATACATAAACTTGTATTCATAATATTTTAAAAATATATTTATATTTTCATCTGAGAATTTTTTTTATTTAATAGTATTAAATTATCTTAATATAACTTATTGTATTTTGGTTAGAGTAACAAAGCCCAATTGCATATTTTTTAACAGCACCTAGAAATCCTTAGACAATCCAAAATACTTGCTATTTTCTACATTTTGGACCATGTAAAAGGCTTGATCACCTGCCCAAACTTATTATTTAGTCTATACGTTCAGGGGCAATTTGAAAGCCAACCCTGTTAAAATATTTGCAGCCATAGTCCAAGACAGAGTAACACAATAGAGGCACAATAGAGAGAGCGAGAGGCCAGTAACACCTCTGTTTGAGAGTATTCAACCATGCATAAGAAATATGTTTATATTACATTTATAAGCCGAACCAGCGTCATTTCTCGAATCCACATTCACACCCTCCACCAATTTTACACGCAATGCCCTAGCAAAATTAGGCAGACACAGTGACTAAACCGGATCCGGAATGTTTAAATCCCCTCAAGTTATAAACCCAGCTCTCCTCGTATTTATCCTGTCAGGTAGCTGATTCTTGTGTCTGTTACACATCCTATTCTAAAAGTTAAGCAAACTTGGGTGTGGGGGTGTGCGTGTGGTTCATAAAACAAGATGGTCCAGTGATTACACAAATATGGACATTATGAGATCGTAAAGAGGTTTTTCACCGTTAACATAACTTGTAAAAAAAAACTGTAGAAAATATTTTATGTGTTAGTAATCGAAGGGACATGTGGCACACCAGTCACTAGCGGATATTATAAATCAATACATACAAGCTCCCTGTAAAGTCACTTAAATTCTAATGGTATTAAATTGACTTAAGAATCTGATTGAAAGTTGATAGTTCATCCAATAAAATTGAACGGATGCCAGTTACCAACATTCTTTGAAATATTTCTTTACAAGAGTGTGAAGATTTTAATTTTTGGATGAACTAACCCTAACTTCTGGTCTGTGTTTGTTTTTCAGTCTGGCTTGTTAAATTTATACTAATGTTTTATTGTATATTCATTTTAATCAATAACATTAAAACTAGAGTTATTAATTTGCGAAGTCTACTGCATGCAAGGTTTGGCAACAAGATATTTGTTTAGATTGTTGCCGCTAAAACAAAAATCTAGTTTGATCTATTTCTTCTTCCTTCAATGAGTCACTTCAAGTCACTTCACTCGAAAATTTTTATTTTCACTGTGGATTTTTCATTGCTATGTATGAAAAATTGGCTATTCTATTCTGTGACTGTTAATCTGTAAATCTAACTAAAGAGGTTTCTCAAGTGTTTAGATGCTTTTGCTTTTTCTGGCCCCTTTGGGCTCTTCTTTCTTTCGAATGTAGGTCATGACTCAGCAGCTTTTTAGTAAGGTTTAGTATTTCATTGTGCATTTGGTGGCATATTTGTGTGTTGGCAGGTGAATGTTTAGAATGAAAAATAATTAAATCCCACTAATAATAATGATTCCGTTTAGATTTCCTGGTAAAAAAAAGAATGACAAAATTATCAAAATTGTGTTCTTGTTTTTAAAAAAAAATTAAGTTAAAACTACTTCAAAAGAAACTTGGGGGAAATAAATTTTCTTTAAAAATAAGTTAACACAAGTAATTTTAATTACATAAATTATTAGGTAAATCTCACTTAATTTAAGTATGATCAAGATTGGATTAAATATTTTTTGTTTATATAATTACGTTGCAGTTAATCTGAAGTTCACCGCTTGTTTTGCATCTGATTGCATAAATAGATAAAATGACCGTTAATCTATAAAAGTAAAGTGTTTTCAGTAAAAAGAAAGACTTGATTATGTTTTTTGTTAGTTTATCTTTAAGATTTAAAGTTTGGGTATTATTTTTAAGTTTGGCATAATATTAGTCATAAAGTGTGTTACTCAACTACTTGAAAAATCACAAAAAATTATACTTTTATTTAGTACGGAAGTAAGTGAATTTCAGTTAGACATGTTTTTGTTCAACGCAACTGTTTCATACGTTTTTAGTTTAATATTTACTTAAGCAAAATTAACTTTTAGACTAAGTGATGTTAGTGTGAACGGTTGCACAGTATTAAAGAAAATTCTATTATCTATTTGTCCTGATGTCGTCACTCTGCATTCTCATCGAGTGGGAATTCATTTATTGAATTGTAGTGACACGGTGGTTCGAATTTTGGGCTCGTGGTCCCAAGGTCCCTGGTTCAATATTCAGAGATTGTATGTTGAGGGAGTGAATAACCAGAACAGATGCTGCAGCATGGCTGACTACTGCTCCGGGTGTGTGTTTACTTACTGTGTGTGTGTGTGTGTGTGTGTGTGTGTGTGTGTGTGTGTGTGTGTGTGCGCGCGCACACGGATGGGTTAAATGCAGAGCACAAATTCCAAGTATGGCACACAATACTTGGCCACACATTACTTCACTTTCACTTAATCTTTGAATCTATCACTCTCTGCCAAAAGAGCCTTTGTGTTTCAATGAAATAATGTTTGTTTAATGGCTGTTACATTTGCCGAGCTTTCAATCAGATGTGTCCAATGTGTGTTTAAAAGTTAATCCCTTTCACATGTACATTAAAAAAGTTATGCACATTCACGATGAATGTATTGGGATGATGACATCACAGTCAGTTAGCCTTGGTTTAACAAACTGTACACTGTAGGATAAGAAGGATTGTAAGATAACTATGAATTGGCAAAAACCCAAATGTAAATATAAGCAGAACTGAAATGATGTATTGTTAGTGGTACATTTTCAGAAGTCATGAACGGTGAGTAATGAACCCTTTCTTTTTCTCACTTTTATATCGTTGTCTCTCTCAGCTTGAACAGTACGGTGTCTGAGGTTGTGACAGTGCAGGTCGGCCATGCTGAGACGCTGATACCCCTGCTCACCTTGCTTGATCTGTTCAAGGACGACACACCTCTCAAGTCAACAAACTTCGCTACCCAACAGAACAGAACGTTCCGAAGTAGCCGCTTTGTTCCATACACCGCAAACCTGCTGGTAGTGCTGTACGATTGTCCAGACGGGATTAGAATGGAGGTGCGACTCAACGAGAAACCTTTGACCTTGCCTGGACTCAGTGAATCCGTGCCCTTGTATGAGGATGTGAAGAAGCGCTATGGCGCTCTGCTCGGAGGGTGTGATCAAGAGATTGTGTGTAAAATAAAGACTTCATAAACACATATGACCACATTCAACAACACAAACACTTTTTACACATTTTTTTGTCAGAAATTGATATGAAGGTACAGCTGGCAAACAAAATTGTTTTAAGTGAACTTTTAGGTTTGCTGTAGAACTGTTTGAAGCATTGATTTTTTTTCCTAAAAAAAAGAAAGCAACAACTTAGATGTTAAAAAACGACAAGATATTAAATTTAGCACAAGATATGAATTATCCAGCAGATTATGGGTCCTATAATAGTAGTCTGCATCAAAGGTAGGCTTTACAGGTATGGATACAGGTTGTATGCTTCAGCAAAGAAGTATCACCAAATTTAAATACTAAATATGATTTGTATTTATGGACTGAATTCTCCGACCGATGAGTGACTGGTTTACATTGTACTTGTATTTGTTAGCACATTATTTTATTCAATCATATATGAAGTTTATACGCTCAGACCAAAGAGGCTAGCGACAAATATTTTATGTATAATTATATCCTTTTATAAACACAGTTGCATCTGTCAGCCTTTTTCCTAGCATATAATTTTCTTACGTTAACATTTAATAAATCTTTAACCATTGTACATCAGTAAACGTTTAATTCTTGTTCTTTTTGGATGTTCCTTTATGGTGCACATCATTCCTTGCTAAAGGTTGCTTTACTCTAAAGAATGCTTACGCTTACAAAATTACCCATGTAACAGTCGTCTTACGCATTGTGAGTTGGATAAAAGATGGCACAATGTTTACATACCATTTGGTGTGTGCACATTTACTGTAATGTCTGCCTTGCTGGAGGAAGAGTGTGGGGAATCTGGTCTCTCAAGGTTTAAGACTTTTACCCAATCATTTCAAACTGTATTGGGAGTTATGCAAGGTATTCAATACTTGAACTAAGATCTCTACTCTCCCACCTTGTTCTTTAGAACTATGAACAGGTTAATCGAGGATTGTCTGTTGAATGTTGTTTCTATAAAGGGTTACGTGAAAAGTTGTAAAACAGGGATACTTGACTCAAATGTCGATCAAACCTATATGCATTCTTTTTCGTGGAAACGAAAAGAAAGATATTCAGAAAATGTAAACTGATGTTGACCGAGATTCCTGAAGCACCATTTTAAAAATATATATAAATGTTATACATTTCCATACAAACATTTTTTTCATTCTGTAAGATGCTTTTACAAATGCAGAAACAGTTCTGTGACACCTTTTGATTTCTTTTTCAGCTTTGGTAGTCAATGGTGACCCAGACGCCTGCTAACATTCTTCCAAATATATTTCCTTGTGTTCAACACTGACATGCATTTGAACTCGAGGGTAAACTTGAAACTTGAACTTGAAGTAAAGAAATGCATGAAAGAATTTTAAATCTTGGCTGGAGCTTCCCTTTAAATCAACTATAGGTCAAACCTTGAGTACAGTTTTTCTAAATATCTTAATAAACATTACAATAAAATCTCAACTCTAAAATCATTATTTCATCTAAAAAGTTAAAACAAAGTTTGCTGCGTGCGAGCGTGCGTGTGTGTGTATGTGTGTGTGTGTGTGTGTGTGTGTGTGTGTGTGTGTGTGTGTGTGTGTGTGTGTGTGTGTGTGTGTGTGTGTGTGTGTGTGTGTGTGTGTGTGTGTGTGTGTGTGTGTGTGTATATATATATATATGTTCCTAAATAAACTAAGACGAATAATAAATTCTGTAAAAAGTTTTGTATATTGTCAGTTCATAAGTGACTGAGAATAATGTTCATCTGATCCATGAATGTAGAACAAGGGCCACTTTCACGCCTCCTGGATCCCAAACACTTGACCCCTCCTCCATGCCTAACATGTCACATACCGGTACACTGCTCTCCATTCACCCGTATGCAGATGATGTTCCCGGGAGGTGGGGCGGGGGCCGGCCCGGGGGAATGCGACGTGTCTCGGAAAGCTCTTAAAAACTCGAGTTTCTCCTCCTCTACACTTCAAACGACTTTTAAATCCTCACCTGCGGTCTCAGTCCGGCCCGCCTCCAGATCCGAGCGCACCCCAGAGGAGAACGATGCCTGGAAACAGCACACAAAACCTGGTGAGATTTACTCCCAAATTTGTACTTATGACATAGCTTGTGTAGTCTTTTCTGTTGGCTGTTTAAAACACTAAAACATATGAGAAATGGTAGAAGCATTCTTGATAATCTTTTTTTTTACACTCTTTTTTTTACAAAGAGGCATTGTTACATAACTGCATGTTGAACTGGACAAATGAGCTCCAAAAAACTTTTAAAAAATGCATACAAGTAGCAGTTAATATGTTCTTTTATATACTGTAATAGAAAAAAATTAACATTTTTAAATAAGCCTTTAAAACAAAGAAAGAGAGGAATGTATCAGTGTTTACAGTATATGCGCAGAGTTCATGTTAGTTCATCTGGGTTATGGATCAGAGTTCAGTTGTCATTGAGGCCCACACATCAGGGACTAAACTATCACCCACTTTATAACTATACTATCTAGTAACACTCAGATAAATGTTTAACTTTATATTAAAGTGTCGTTAACGTCCTTTACAAAACACAAACCTAACAGATCTCATACTGTGCATCAAAATGTTCTTTCGGCGTTCCCTGAATAGATCCTGAGTGCATGGGGTTGATCTTCATTAGGTTTAACTTCCACTGAATTTTTTTAATGACATGTTTGTAAGAGATGGTCTGCCATTGGGATTCAAGCAGGGTTTGTACTGAATAAATCACTCCACCAACCACTCCACCAACCGACATGTCAGGGGTGTAAGAATAAAGAGGAAAGTAAAGATCTGTCGGCTTATGCACATCTGTGTAATTATTCTGTGACACGTAACTGATGAAATGTTTTAACTTAACTCAGTTTAGTTTAGATCTTAGTTAAGGGTGTCTGTGCTGTCTAAGACGGATACACACACATTCCCTTTTAATGAATATAATGGTCTGTTTATAAAGGAGTGCTGGTTTTCCTCCAGCTCGTCCTTCACAAACCCAGTACTTTTCCATCTCAGTTTTTCTTGAATGGCTCTACAGGGAACTGAGGCTAGAGGAATACATGACTGTGTGTACTGTATGCGTGTGAGAGAGAGAGAGAATTGGCCACATCAGCACGGCCACAACTGCAGGACACTGACCACTTTGTGGACATACATGGCCCAGTTCATTACCAAAGACAGAACACTGATTCACACTGTATTTTAGGCACAGATTCTTCATATCTTCAGTTTGACAGTCATAGTTCATTTTTGTGACCTAACTGTAGATTTTCAACTGTGTTAAGAACAAAATTATGTTATATCAATTTCATGATTGCGTAATATAGATAAAAGTGTTAATAATCATGACATCTATGAATGCTAAATGTAAGAGCATTTCACTTAGATTATTTTCATTTTGTTTCAATTTTTACTCATTATGACATCATGGCTGGTAATAACATCATCAGTGAAATTTAAAATGACAGCATCACTAACTATGACATCACCAATAGAACTTGTCAAGACACTACTCTCTATGGCAACATCAAACATTTTGGATTATCACTTATCAAGACATCATCAACCGATATGAATCATCATTTACTACGTCATCACTACCCTTAAGGACATCATCACTCGGATGACATCAACAAAAGAACTTGTCATGACATCTCTCACTTATTATGACATCATCACCCAAAATGAATCATCATTTGTTATGACGTCATACCCTATTATGACATCATCACTCATTGTGACATCACCCCTTCTTGCATGCAACTAATTTGTATCTGTGTCTGTAGGATCTGCAAAGGTCCACTAATGTGATCTATCAAGCCCATCATGTCAGTCGCATTAAGAGAGGGCAGGTGGTGGGAACGAGAGGCGGTTTCAGAGGATGCACAGTCTGGCTCACAGGTAATGCACACATATACATTTTATACACTGTATACATATATTAGCATCCTAACATAGTTTCAAAGAATTAAAAGTGCCACATCTGCTGTGCATATGTGTAGGTTTATCGGGGGCTGGCAAAACAACGGTGGGCTTTGCATTAGAGGAGTATCTGGTGTCCCACAGTATTCCCTGCTACTCCCTGGATGGTGATAACATCCGTCATGGCCTCAATAAGAACCTGGGATTCAGTTCTGAGGATCGCGAGGAGAATATTCGGCGTATTGCAGAGGTGGCCAAACTGTTTGCAGATGCTGGGCTTGTCTGCATCACTAGTTTCATCTCGCCATTTACAAAAGTAAGCAACCGCACCACTGAGTTCATAAGCACAATGATTTAAATGATTTAAATGAAATAGTTAACCAAACTGTTGTGTGTTGTAGTTTTTGTACTGTTTTAAACAAATCGTGGAGTGTATCTGTATGTTTTTTATAATTCTTATAATGATTTGATAAAATGATTCTGCAGGACCGCGAAGAGGCCCGGCGCATCCATGAAATCGCGGGCTTGCCTTTTTTCGAGGTGTTTGTAAATGCTCCTCTTGAAGTCTGCGAGAGCAGAGATGTTAAAGGGCTTTACAAGAAAGCAAGAGCCGGAGAGATTAAAGGTAGTTTGCAGATGCTCACACTATTCGATGGAAAATACTCATCTTCTCCCTCATTCATTCAGCTTCGATTATACTTTAATTTTTATTCAGGCTTCACTGGTATAGATTCTCAGTATGAGCGTCCTGATGCTCCAGAGCTGATTCTGAAGACAGAAGAGCTCACAGTCAATGAGTGCATTCAGCAGGTGGTAGACATGCTGAAGGAGCAGGTAAGAACAACATTCACATACTATTTCCACATTTAGTTTACGCACATTCCTTTATCTTATGGTCAGAAGTCCAAGGTCAGAGTCGCTGTCAGACAACAGTATTTAGATATATTTATGACTGAAGGGCAGAACGGCAGTAGGGAGTGGTACTATGTGTAGGTTGTAAGATACAAGTGATTTGTTCACAGCTTAAAATACTAGTTTTGGAATTATTCTATTCACGTTCATAACAACACATTTATCGCTTATAACGAATAATCAAAAGCATGAAAGTGCTTTTGAATCTGATGGTTCATCAGCATTCATCCTTATAAGATGACATAGTATCCATTAAAAGTTTTGAACGGATGTAGTATGTCTTACATATTTTTTATATATTTATTTACATTTTTTAGATCTATGTATGGAGTATATCCATATCTGACAAATAATATTTATAATTCCTACAAACTTTACACATTCTTGCATGCACGGTGTGAAGTAGGGATGTCTAGGAAACTGTCCAAAGGTTTTAAAACCTCTTACTCAGACAATATTAAATATATCAATGTTATATTTTTTATAAGCGTCTTAACAACCTTTAAATAGAATTTGCAAAATTGTTGCAATTTACCAGGCTGCTTCTGGAGGTCTCGAGGTTTACTAATAGTATAAATGGAATGTCATAGTTAATATACTGCTTTGATACAAATACCCTTTTAAATATTTTAACATACATGGTTAAATTAAACAGATTTCAAGATCATTCGGAACATTTAGCCAAGCATTTCGAAAATTTTGAATGATATTATAAGCATACTCTTATATTTTTATGATGTCTCTCTTTCAGAACATTGTTCCCAGTGGAGTTGCTGAGGAGATTAATGAACTCTTTGTGCCTGAAAACAGACTCAAGCTGGCACAAGCAGAGGCCAGCAGCCTTCCTGCTATCCATATCACCAAGGTAACCAATATTACAATATTATATATTTTCTAATTGCTGGCAATAATCTATCATCTAAACTAAATAAACAAATAGTTTAACCTGAAATAAACTGTATCATAACTATGGTTTGCAAAGCTTTAATTGAACCAATAATTACCTTGAAGGTTGCTTGTGGCGCATCTTGTTATATTAATATCTGGGGTTGTGTGAGTCCTCAAAGGCAGAAACTACTCTAACATGTTCATCAATGCTCTTAAAGCTTTACAGTTACAACAATTTTAGTTTAGGCATTTGGCAGAGAATACACACATTGTATTATACTTCACATTTTATTCTGAGTATGTGCAATCACTGGAAGTTGTGATCACAGTTTTAAAATTGTTAATGCTGTTCCATGTGTAAACGCAATCTTTTTGTATTTTGTATGTGTAGTTGGACTTGCAGTGGGTGCAGGTGTTGGCTGAAGGTTGGGCTAGTCCTCTTAAAGGGTTCATGACAGAGAGAGAATATCTACAAGTTCTGCACTTTAACAACCTCCTGGATGGTACTAACAAAGACTTTTTAAAGAAACAGTTGTGACTTTACATTACTGTTGTGTTGCCATATGTGACTTGAGATAAAAATGATATATTTATTTTATGAATTATATCATATTAATTATTCTACTATAGTGAGTAAATGATGACCGATTTTGAGCTGACCTATTCCTTTAAATGCCATAAATGTGCAGCAAGCTCATCACCCACGGAATGTGTTTTGTTTACTCACTATGTTAGTTGTTTCAAATCCATAAACATTTCTTGTTTCTGATGAACACAGAGAAAGTTATTGGAAAGAATGCTTGTAAACCATAGTGGAACCATTGTTGAAAAATTGCTCTTTCGTTTTATTTGCTCAGTTGAACGCAAAATTCGAAATAAAATATTTTGTAGAACTTAAGATGGCCAAAAGTTCTGTGCCACTTTTGAATAACTTTGTAATTTTTCCTACTATGGTGGTCAATGGGGTCCAAGAACTGCTCGCATACAAGGAGTACTCCAAATATATTTCTCTGTGTTTAAACAAACAAATAAATTCATACAGGTTTTGAACAACTAAAGAATAAACAATTCATGAAATATTTTATTTATATTATATTTTATTTTTTATTTAAATATTTTTTATTTAATTTTGGTCAACTACACCTTTAATATAAACATAACACACACGTTTAATAATCTTGATTAGTGTTTGTCTTTCTTCTGGTGTTGTTGGTTCTCACAACGGAAGCAGAAACCTGAGCCAAGCTCTGCATTGTTTTTCTAAAATGTTTCACACATCAATCTCCATGTGCCAGTGATTGAGGTGCCTTTTATGGATAGGACTGATGCAATATTTTTCATGTGACACCCGCACTTTTGTTTGGATTAACAGGGTTAGTCATGGTGGAATATTTACACTGGTTTACAAACAAATTACGCTCAAAGTTCATTGACACACACAATATTACCAAGTATTGAACAGCAGGTAGCTAAGCATACAAAGTCAAATTACAAAATGCTATATAAATATGACATGCTTAAAAAGAACGGATGGGAGTTTGGTTTTGATAAATATTGAATTACATGTTATGCCATTCGTTCATTTAGACCCTTACGTATAGGATTAAGGTGATATTTTATTCCTTAATGCAGATGGTTCTATCAACCTCTCAATACCCATTGTTCTTCCTGTTGCAACGGAGATTAAAGAACATTTAAATGGCAGTGTTGCTGTGGCTCTGGTGTACCAGGGAAAACCTGTCGCCATCTTGAGAAACCCAGAGTTCTTTCCTCATCGAAAGGAAGAACGATGTGCTCGCCAATGGGGAACAACTTGCTCCAAACATCCTTATATAAAGGTATTCTTAAATACTTTTCAACAGTGTAAGAGTACTTTGATACAGTGTCCAGTACAATAAGAGAAAATGCCGTTATAAGCAGAATCTCTTCATATGCGGAAATAACCAGAATGTCTTTATATTTTACTTGAATCAATAAGATTGATTTTAAAAAGAATTTGTATTGACGTACACCAACATTCATACATTTTTTAAATTTTTGTGCAGCATTCTCACTACTAACATCCTTCAAACTCTTCTTCTTCTTCTTACTAATTTCTATATGGTTTCTAAAAATGATTGTTCTATTAACATTAAAGATTTTAAATGTTCCTACCTGTAACCAGATGGTAATGGAGAGCGGGGATTGGCTGGTGGGAGGTCAGCTGGAGGTGCTTGAGCGAATCCGATGGGACGATGGGCTGGATCAATACCGCCTCACTCCACGGGAACTAAAGCAGAGATTTAAAGACATGAAAGCAGGTAACACATTACCTCAAATACCAGCTAGTGAATAAAAAACACAGCTCGTGACTTTTATTACAGATTTTATAACTTCAAGTAGGTAAATTTTCTTAAAAAGTGACAGATTAAATTTTGAGTTTAAAGGTTGGTGATACAATTTGATAACACATTAAAATTTGATGTCCTTATGTAACCTGTAATGCCTGTTATGCCATTTTCTCCAGACGCCGTATTCGCCTTCCAGCTGAGAAACCCTGTGCACAACGGCCATGCCCTGCTGATGACGGACACACGTAGAAGGTTAGAGGAACGTGGATATCAAAGACCCGTGTTGCTATTGCATCCTTTGGGAGGCTGGACCAAAGACGATGATGTGCCTCTGGATTGGAGAATGAAACAACATGCTGCCGTGTTGGAGGATGGCATACTTGACCCAGCCTCCACCATCGTTGCCATCTTTCCATCACCCATGATGTATGCCGGACCAACAGAGGTAAACAGTGTAAGATGTAAAAGAGTATTAAAACTTGTGCTTCGAGTTAAGCCTTCACAACGATCAATCTGTATTACCCTTGTGTTAGGTCCAGTGGCATTGTCGTGCAAGGATGGTTGCCGGTTCAAACTTCTACATCGTGGGTCGCGATCCTGCTGGAATGCCACATCCGGAATCAGGGCAGGACCTGTATGATCCAAATCACGGTGGAAAAGTTCTTTCCATGGCCCCTGGGCTGACATCTGTGGAAATCATCCCTTTTAGAGTGGCCGCATACAATAAGACCAAGAGGGCAATGGACTTCTATGACAAAGACAGGTGAATATTTTGAGGATATTCGTGGTTGGTAGCTAGCGGATACAGATAGGAAGCCGACTTCAGTACATGATATCATTCATCTCTTTCTCAGGCATGATGACTTTGAGTTCATCTCCGGGACAAAGATGCGCAAGCTGGCTCGCAGTGGCGACAATCCTCCTGATGGCTTTATGGCCCCGAAAGCTTGGAAGGTCCTGACTGATTATTACAATTCCCTGCAGAAACAGCAATGATAGCAAACAATCCATCCATCAGGAGCACCTTCACAATACCTTCAAATACACTGAAAACCTCAGCATTACGCAGTTTTGAAGTAGTACTAGGCCTGGGAATACCTCTGTGCGGGGAAACACTTTAAGGCATTGAATAATGTATGTTCACTTCAACTTTTGCGGCGCAGATCATGCGAATTATCAGGGTCCAACCATACATTATGCCAGGCCATCAAGAAACAGGTTGCAAAGGTGGTTGTGTTTTCATGTGAATAACTCTTTCATGACATGAAGTCAGTAAATGAAGGTAAAAACTGTGAAATCTACTAATGAGCCTCAAACCGGACCAAGTGATTGCCAATCCCAAAGAGATAATATATTTTTATTAAATTATATAGAATTGTGCTTGTATGTTTGTAAAAGCAGCGGAGTGAGTTCTGAATTAACTCTTTATGTCAGAAAAGTTTTTAAATTAAACCAAGTACAGGTAGGATTTTACTATATCGTATGAAATATATCTAAACAATCAAAGTTGTTAGGTTTTTCCCAAAGGATTAGATCCGGTTAAAGAAATTATAACTAGTAACATATTTATAGTTTTAAATTTATTGTGTTATTTTAGTGACACTTTTTATTTGAATGTTAACCAATGCAGTATGGTGTAATCATCTTTTTTTAATTAAATCTTTGTACTGTAAAAAATCATGACCATGTAGCTGCATTTGAATGAATCTCACGGTATGTTATTGTATCAGCTTGCTTTCTGTACTCTGAAACAAGGGCAAAAGTTACATCGATGCGGTAACCAGAGTTTAAAGTTAAGCACAACAGACATAGTGACAGTCTACCGCCATCAGGTCACCAGCACACATGCCAGAAACTAAATGGTACCATCCGTGAATAGCTGATTATGCAAATATAACTTTATAACTTTCATTGTAATGGAATTTTCCATCATCGAGTGACATAAGAAGTATAATACATTTGTATAAGGTCATGGCCAAAGCGCATGCGTATTGTGTCCTAGAACATGTGTTAAGGATGAATATCTCTATAAGATAATGGATCCGCTTAACAAGCAAAAACTCTGAGTGCCCAAATGGTTTTAAAGGATTCCCAATTATAGTTAGTGCGGATGAGGGCATCAGATCCAATATGTTCCAGGTAACCCTATTTAAATCTGCCATATGCAGTGGTGCTGCCAAACCCTGAACAAGGGACGGTATGTACAAGATGTGCATGGATTTTCCCAGAGAACGAACATCTATAATCCAAGGACAGAACACAGTCCTCCATCTCCCTATCCCCTCACATAGCAGCATATATAGACCATTTATGTCTTTGTTTATTTTCCTTCTTTTGAGTATGGTTTATCAAGCCCCTAACATAAAACATAAAGAACAATGTGTGCTTCATTGCTCTTGTTATTGAAGAATGTATGCTGTAGTGTTCATACTGTATACAACAGGTGGCGCAATAATATTATAAGCTCTAATGGCTTCAACCACAAAAAACTGAGAATCAATTATGTTGACACAGTCCTATAGTTCTTATAATCTTTATGTCAATCCTAATTGGGTAATATTTTAATGAGTAATGAATATACAGTTACCCTCCTAAATATAAATCATGTTAACGTCACCACAAGAATTTAACTTAAATATTACTTAAATATGTAGGTTATCTTTCAACTGTCTTATTGGGCCTGTACTTGAGAGAGAGAGAGAGAGAGAGAGAGAGAGAGAGAGAGAGAGAGAGAGAGAGAGAGAGAGAGGGATAGTGAAGGGGGGGGTAGTGAGGGGGAGAGAGAGGGATAGTGAGGGGGAGAGAGAGAGAATCAGGGAGAGCGAGAGAGAGAGAGGGATAGTGAGGGGGAGAGAGAGAGAGAGACAGTGATAGTGAGGGGGAGAGAGAGAGAGGGAGACAGGGATAGTGATGGGGAGAGAGAGAGAGAGAGAGAGAGAGACAGGGATAGTGAGGGGGAATGAGAGAGAGAGAGAGAGAGAGAGAGAGAGAGAACAGAGAGAGAGAGAGAGGGATAGTGATGGGTGAGAGAGAGAGAGAGAGACAGGGATAGTGAGGGGGAATGAGAGAGAGAGAGAGAGAGAGGGGGGGGGGGGGAGAGACAGGGATAGTGATAGTAATGCGTGAGAGAGAGAGAGAGAGAGAGAGAGAGAGAGAGAGAGAGAGAGAGAGAGAGAGAGAGAGAGAGAGAGAGAGAGAGAGAGAGAGAGAGAGAGAGAGAGAGAGAGAGAGAGAGAGAGAGAGAGAGAGAGTCACCGCCGTTCTGTGCGGAACGAAACAATGTACCGACACCGAGCACCCACGTGACCGCTCTGACAGGCAGAAGTGCGGCTCACAGACTCACATTCATATCCCTCCGCTCGTCATATCAAGTGTCGCTTTGACGCAACCCCCGTTTGAACGTTCTCTCCTTTTCGCTGTGTACGGCGTATTTCGCACATCCGTGTATTCTTTTCTCATCTGATACGTTCCATAATCGAGAGCGTTTCAAACGGCTGAGCACAAAACGGCACTGGTTCTGCCCGCGGCGGAGGGATATGTTTCTTTCTCGTTCGCTAAATCAACCGGATCTACGTTCTTTTTTCCTCCGTGGGAAGCCATGATGGCGGTTTGAGTGCGGAGCGCCCTGAGGAGAGATGAGTCCCGCCGTTAAATCGCACGGCTTCACACTTCTCCAGCGGCCATCGTTGCACATTTAACACGAGGTAAGGGTGGAGACTGTCAGTTTTTGAGGAACAACATTGACCCTCCAGCGACGACGATGATCGTTCGCTAAGAGCAGGATTTTGGGGGTTTAGCATCGGTGGCTAGCGGGCGATGCTAGTCGGGAAAGTGTGTTTTCTTCGCGGGGAGATGGAGAGGATTCGCTCCTCTCTGTGGACCTGATCACGGCGCTGGTGCCGGACACACAGACTTCTGCTTTATTGCCGTTGTTATATCGGATGTGCTCCGGTTCGACCGGACCGCGGGATCTGTGGACCTATTCAGCGGCTCGGAGGACTGCGCGAGCGGCGGTGTCGGGCCTGCCGCGCCGGAGCGGATAATCCGGGTCAGCACGCGCACACATTCGGGCGAACCCTCCGAAGCGGATCGAACCCTGTTGGTGTTACAGTAAGCGGGAATAAAGCGGAAGTGCGTTGAACTGCTGTCATGGCAATGACCAAAATTAAAGAAATAGTGAGTCGGAACAAGAGGAGGTACCAGGAGGATGGATTCGACCTGGACCTTACTTGTATCCTTTGTGTTTGATGTTTAATTCTGTATTATTCCCAATGTTTCCCACAGTGACATCAGTTGGGATGTGGCAAGTGATGGGTGCAGATCCAGATTGGGAGGAAATGGTCCACTGTTTTGGATTTAGGTCATCTTATCTTTATCAAACTGGTCCATATCAGAAATGTCGAATTGTTGCATCGGCACCCGTGCAATTCGTGTCTGCTCCTGTGTCGTTCTTACATTTACATTTATTCATTATGCAGACGCTTTTATTCAAAGCGACTCGCAAGTATCGTGTGATTGCCAATCATCACTGCAGAGCAAATCGGGGTAAGATGTCTTGCAGAAGAATGCTTGGGTCGTCGTCTGCCGGCATCGGGATTCAATCCCACGACCTCCTGCTTACAAGTCCAAGATTGACCCCTACACAAGCATCTATCAATGGCACAGGATGAAGCGTGCAGGGGCATTCGATGATGCAATGGATCAATCGAGCATTGAAATAAAGTTGTCCTAAAGTTTTTTACAGGAATTTCCCCGGTTAAGTGGGTAGTGGGAGTGCAGAGCGCTTCAGACATATTTTGGTTCCGATGGCCGGGTTTCGGGCCAATTGTTTAAGTCGAGTAGTTCACCAATTATAAACCTGGTGCACCAGTGCCCAAATGTTAGTCTTGACGTCTCCGCATGTATGCTTTCAAACCGTAGGCATAACATTGAAAAAATGCACCGTGGATTAACACGCGTGGTCACGGTTGTCTTATTTTCTTTAACCAATGTTGGTCATCTTTGTCAGCTTTCTGGTGTGTCTGCTAAATTGCTGTAATGGCAAACGGTGCCAAGAAGTTTCGTTATGGCTCTATATGACAGATGCTGTATGTGACAGCACATCCATGTCATTCTGCAGTGAGCCGCTAAACATGCAGGACATTTCTGATAAATTCTGCAGATTAAACCAATCTGCTTTTATGTATGGACTAATCTGTTCATTCGTTTACAGATTAATGGCTATTAATAATTTAAAGAGATGATGGGTCTGTGCTGTTACATAATGGTTATATGATCAGCCTTAGTTGACTGTTTTGACTGTGTTATTCTTAGAATTCATAAGATAATTAATATACAGGGATGCAATCTCCACAGCACTATTTTAGGGAGTATTTTGGGCTTAGTGTAAAGTTGGGTTACCTGACAACCATAAAAGATGTAAAAACCACCATATGTATTCTATCAGGATCTTATGTTCAGATTGCATGCAACTTGCTTTGTCATTAGGTCAGAACTGACCATGAGAAATTAAATGATTGGTTCTGGTGTTTTTATTGAGTGCATAAAGAACATTTCTGATGACGTTTGATATAGTTTATGGCTATAGGATGCACAGCATTGCAGAACAAAATCTCTGGTGCAGGGTGAGGAAATTCCCTTTTTGGATTTTGAACTCATGACCGCTGGTGAACGAATTATGTTAGATTATTATTTGCCCTCTTAGATTGACTGCGACATGACCTGTTTCTCGTTAAAACCCTTGTTGGGTTTTTGAGACCAATTAATGTCGTAAATTTGTATATTAGTAGTTTGTCCAAAACTAGGTCATTTATTGACCCCTGTGGCATTTCAAACCTGTATTACTTTGAGAAAGAAGATATTTTGAAAAACGGTGTGAAAGGAACAGCCACTGTACCTGTTCACTTGCATTGGCTTTGTGTCCTTTTGTTCTGCTACTGTTTGTTTTTTTACTTTCTGTTATATGTTTCTGTAAAATATCTTTTGTGTTCTGTGTGGGGGAGAAAAGTGATCCATAACAAGAGGGTGAGTAAACGATAACGTAAATGTAATTTTTACGCTTAAACTCGGACTCTCTGGTTCTAATAGGATATTTTACAAAGAGAAGAGGGATATGCGCTTCTTTTAAGGATTCATCACAAGTGTTAGCTTTGTGTATTTGAGGAAGTGTGGCGGTTCAGGTGTTAAGCCAGTAACTTCTGTCTTTAGATCTTGGCGAGCGTGAATAAATCGAAAATAGGTCAAGAATGAGACTGATGCTTAATTTGAGACGTTCTAACCTAAAGTGCATCATCTCGGTGAAGCAGTGCCCTTTAATTCCAACTGGTCATTAAATGAAAGATAATGATGTTTGTACTGCATTACTTCTTGGCAATCTGCTGCAGCGAAGTTCACCCCTGCGTGTGCATCCCTAAACCACTGGTGTGCTGAGCATGCTGGGAAAGTTCAAATGTCACGCAAGCTGTTGGAGCCTCAGTGTTTAGCACCTCAGTATATTTATCAGAAAAAGTGTTTCATTCGTCACATTTTGTGGTAAGCATTCATGCCAAAAACATTTTATTGGACTCTTTTAAATTGATCACTCTTATTCGAGTACTCTCTATGATCTCCCACACCTTCTCAATCTCATTTTAGCACCATAGCATTCTAAGATTTGTAAGATATACACATGTGGTTAAAGTGTCTGTGCGGGCATGTTCAGAAAGGGTGTTCGGGCTGTTAGAGTTTTGGGTTGAATGCCTTGCGTGTTAAAACCACTGGCTTCACAGTGACTAATGTGAGTGTTGCTTAGCTGACATTGAGATATTGTTTAGCTGATGAGAGAGATAGAAAACCAGGGAATGTGATGCAGAGAACGCCTCGTTCTGCCACTTTTAGCCCTGCTTGTTCAAAGACTTCACTAACATTGACTTTCATTCATCATGTATAAGTTTGTTTTATTTACTTTTAACTTTTTGTTCTGTATACAGGATATTGGCTGTTTAGAATATATTTTCACTTTCTTTAAACTGCACGGATGGAAAAGTCGAGATCTGTTATTATGTTGCATCAGTATGGCTGTGTTTGACCTATGTTACCATCTTAAACCTGATCATTTTGCTCCATTGCGTGAAGGAAACTGTGGGTTTCCTTGCAAAGTGTTTCAGTGGGTTTTAAATAACCTTAAAGCATAATGATCTGCACCCATTTGTAGTTGGATGGATAGAACAGGACTGTTTGCGCTACATTTATTGATCATATGTTTTATCTTTATTTGCATACAGCTGCTTTCAAGAGTCTTTTTGTCAACAGTTTAGAGGTAGTTCTCTTAAAAATGATAATGATTATTTACTCGCCCTCTTAAGATTTAAACCTGTATATATTTTTTGCAGAACAAGAGAACATTTTGAAGAATGTTACCCAGACACTTTTATAATGACAAAAAAATTATTTAATTGATGAATGTCATTGTTCGGTTACCGAACTATCTTCTGTACAGAATCTTCATATTTTTGCATGAACTATCCTGTTAAAACTAATTATTTTTCATGTAAAATTTACCACATTCACTCACAATTCTCTTACTGTACTTTATCCAGGTTAGTTAGATTGTGGATGCAATGTATGTTGTGTTAAAGACATATTTAACAGTAGTTATGATATTTGATGCAAAAACCGTTTTAAAGACATGGGGCTAAAAATAAGCATGACTCATCCAATTAAAAAGCTTCTGGCTTTCCATTCTGACAGCGTGCAGCAGGAAATGAACAGAACTCTCTTTTCTCTCTCTCTCTCTCTTTTTCTCTCTCTCTCTCTCTTTTTCTCTCTCTCTCTTTTTCTCTCTCTCTCTCTCTCTTTTTCTCTCTCTTTTTTTCTCTTTTTCTCTCTCTTTCTCTCTCTTTTTCTCTCTCTCTCTCTCTCTCTCTCTCTCTCTCTCTCTCTCTCTCTCTCTCTCTCTCTCTCTCTCTCTCTCTCTCTCTCTCTCTCTCTCTCTCTCTCCCTCTCTCTCCCTCCCCCGCGTTGAGGTGTGAACTTCCCCCAGAGTATGCACACTTCACAGGAGAGAGCACGTACAGTAGAAGTATTTACAGATGCGCAGCGAAAAAGAGGAAGTGAGAAACTAAATAAAAATGGAAAAGAACAAGGCGCTGTTTGGAGAGTTATGAGCAGGAAACAAAGCGTTGTCTTTGTGTCATAATGAAGTGCAGGAGTTGTGTTCGTGTGTAACGGCTGGTCTGAAACCTTTGACCTTGCTGGTGTATGTAGGGATCGTGGTGCCCTGGTTTGCGTAGGTAGCATGCAGACAATCCGGTGCATACGGTCTAACACCATGTAAAATTAAAAGGTCAATGCATGAATATTTGAGGTGACATTTACAACAACATCATGAGTTTCCTTTGGTTGTCTTTGTTGACAGTTGGGTAAAAATTGGTAAAGAACTTGCACTTCACATCCAAACCATTTCGCAATTAAATATACGGCAAACCCTTCTAATGTGTATGTTTAAGCATAATTTTGCTGTATGTTTTTGAAAGTGCGTTTTTGTTCTTGTGTTCCTTAACTATCTTGTCAGATATATACCCTAATATCATAGCTATGGGATTTCCAGCAGAACGGTTAGAGGGGGTCTACAGAAACAACATAGATGACGTGGTGCGGTAAGTCCAGCTTCAGTCGAAGGTTTTTTTTCTTAAGTTGCCTTTTCTCTCTCTTTTTGGCTAGCCCTTTGTGCCAAGTTCCGGTTCTTATTCAGTTAATTTAATTTCCCCTCTACAAATTTCATTTTAGATGTTTGTTAGACCTTTACACTTTCTGTCTTGAACTTACTGGCATAAACATATAAAAGCTAATAAACGTGTTCAAAATTAATTTTGCTGTCCAACAAAAGAATAAACATAGACTCACATGACAATCCCTTTCTCCTGCTTTAAACTTGGTCTTATTTTAATCATTCTTAAATATTTTCTGATATAATGCTTGGTTGAGTTGTTTCAAATTCTTCTGTTGTCCATTATAAGTTACATTGGGTCATTTTAGCAAATGATATAAAGTGCTTGCCTGTGTCTGTTTCTAGGAAGGAATGTACACTAAAAGTCAATTCTGCTGTTTCTCATTTTGTCCTTCTAGGTTTCTTGACTCCAAACACAAGAACCATTATAAAATTTATAACTTGTAAGTATTTTTTCTCTTTTGAATGCATGAAAGAGGTATTGTACAAAAATCATGGGCTCTTAACTGTGATTCTTTGGTTTTGTAGATGTGCCGAACGACACTATGATGCTACGAAGTTCAACTGTAGAGGTAAGCTTGGGTATTTGTTTACAATGCCACTTTTTAATTATATTATTATCCATGGTTCATGTGATCCTTGTAGGAACTTATTTCAGACCAAGCTCTTTACATCAGTTTTGTAAGGTTTAGTGTTGAAATAACGTGCATGCAGCATTGGTTAAAGGGTTTAATAGAAATAAAACTTCTGTCATCTTCTACTCACCTTTGAGTTGTCCCAAATCTGTGTGATTTCTTTGTCAATTTCTTTTGAAAATTATATATCAACACAGATCTAGACCCCATTCCTTACCATTGTAGGAAAAATACTTGTAATTTTTTATTTTATTGAATCCAAAATAGAATTATTAAAAAAAATGTAGAACAATAAACATTTTTGAGGCTCTTTTGACTATCATTGTCATTTTTTGGGGCCATGATAGACAGTTGCGCTTAAACACAACGTGGTTACATCCATTTCACCCAAATATCTTTCTCTGTGTTCAACTAACCAAAGAAATGTATACAGGTTTGGAACAATTATAATGTGAATTATTTACAACAGACATTTTGGTTGTCTGAATGCAATGGTTTATTAAGTGCATTATATGTCTTTCATGTTTATGAGTTGTAGTTGTTATGTTGCTTTAACTGTTGATGATAGTTTTGTATTTACAGCCCTCCCGACACTCTCATGTAATATTTCTTATCCTCGAGAGACTCTGAAACTCCTCTAATGAAAAATAACGTGGCTATATATTACATGTATTGACTTGCAAAAGCTTTTGCCAATTGCGGAAAACAAACTGATCTATTACAAATCATTCTGATCTTTCAAAAATATTTATAAAGGTGATAAATCCTCAATTTCTTGAGTATTGAATCTCGCATCTTGTTGGTTTATAGTGGCGCAG
>CM065663.1:7760653-7815120 GCA_033220385.1 Triplophysa yarkandensis | reverse complement strand
AAGAGATACACACAGACTGTGAGTCGGCAAAGGTCGCACGGGTGTCATGATCTGTGCCTACCTTTTGCATCGCAGGAAGTTCTCGGAGGCGCAGGAGGCCCTGGACTTTTACGGGGAAGTAAGGACCAGGGATAAAAAGGTACAAACTGCTTTAACATGTTGTTTTCCAATTCGAAGCAAACCTGTGTATCATTCTTTGAATGTAGTATATACATAGCCCTGCATGATGAAATCTTTGCATAGTTGTGTATTTAAATATTGCAAAATATGTTTTCTGCTTTTTATTTTAGGGGGTTACCATACCTAGCCAACGTAGGTATGTGTATTACTACAGCTTTCTGTTGAAGAACAAGCTGGATTATAAACCCGTCGCCCTCCTCTTCCATAAGATGGTTTTCCAGACTCTGCCTATGTTCAGTGGTGGCACCTGCAGTAAGTTTTATTTAACTGTTTATGGATGTTAACCTTGCGTGTGTATATAAGACAAGTATATATTATATAATATTTAAGGCAGTTTTAAACTGTGGAAAATCAGGAAATGTTTTTAAAGTTGTTTGAACTAGTTCTGCTGTCATGTGGGGCTGCGGAGACTTTCAGAAAGATATGCATTTGTGAACCAGTCTGTAAACAACCTGCTAAAGCCTTAATACTATAATGAGGTAACATCCATCCAAGTTGGATTTCGATCTTAAATTTGACTGGTTTTGATTGTTGACATCAAAGTTTAAATGGTAAATTGCATTTTGATCTATTTTCAAAACTGTGACTCACAATAATGACTTTAGCTGGCTTTTCACCAACTGGGTCACATTTGTGTTCACCATTTCTATTCTGTATGAAGCCTTGGCTCTGTTCCTAACACTCTAACTCTCGGTACACTAGCTTTCTCTGTTCCTGTTATTTTTTTCTTCATAAATTCTCCTGAGGGCTCTTTTCGTATTGACTCCTGTACCCCAGACAGTCTCGTATGTCAGACTCGTACTGTATCCATTTCCCACTCCCCCATTCGTACATAGTGTGCTTGTGGATGATCAGTCCACATCAATGGACTTCTGCACCACAACAAGACTGAACGCTAGATGCCCCCTGCTGAAGTTCTTCACAAATCAAAATTGACCCCAAAAGTACAAAGTCACAGAACTCCAAAGACTCAGAGATGAATTTCATAGCTTTAGACTTGCGTGTCCGTCTGTCCGTCCGTGCTTGTGTGTTTCTTTGTGTGTTGAGCGTAGCTCTTAGGCCAGGGCCAGTACATTGCAGCTGGGCTCCTGGCCAGGATGTTGATGCTCCTTGGTGGTGTTAACCTCCTTTTCTTTCTCTAAGGGGACAGTACTGTTAAAAACAGGAGTGAGGTGAATCCCCAGGGCTTCAAGAAAGGCAGCTGGCACTGGGGTAAAACAGCATTACTTTATTACAACTGTTCAGGGAAGGGACGCAAACGTATGATAGGCCCTGCCTTGTAGTGCATTCAGTACAGTTCGGTACAGACCTGCTATCTTAAAATTGAAATAGAGATGTCAGGAGATATAAAATTGAAAGACAACTACACATTACAGATGATTTTAGACGTTTTGAAACAAAGAGTTTAAGGAATGTCAAATTAACTGATCATATTATGATGGATCTGTTACTGCAGTTGAATGAAATCATTTACAAAAAAACTTCTTACCAAGTTTATTTGGGACACATCCCTCTTCACATTTTAGTCTCATGTAAAACCAAAATATTCTAGTTATTGACATGCAAAGTATATTCATGCTGTACAATATAACATCATAGTTTGTATTATTGAAAGAAGAACCTCCCCGTTTAAACAGATTTTTCACAGCAGGATCTCAGGTCTTCTTTGCTAGCTTACTGTGCTGGGTGCATGCAATGGTCAGGTTTTGTGGGGAGCTTTTAGATGCTCTTTCTGCTTTCTTCTCTTCTTCTGCATCAACCCATTCTCTAATAAACGACTTGTCATGTCTGATGTCGGAGCTGGTGGTGGAGTTATTTCACTTGATTATTAACACAGTTTCTTTTTTCTTTCTCACAAAACATCCTTAATTGCTGAATTCGCATATCTCTCATAATCTTATCTTTTTTTTATTGTTGTTTTTTGTTCTCCATTGCTTCTTCTCATTCTCGCTGTTTCCACTGCTTTCTCACCCTCTCCATCTCTCTCAAACAGATCCTCAGTTCGTTGTGTATCAGTTGAAGGTAAAAATCCACACGTCAAATCCGGCCCACACACGAAGGGAAGAAAAGCACATGATCTTCGAGTTCCCTCAGCCTCTTCCTGTTTGCGGAGACATCAAAGTGGAATTCTTCCACAAACAAAGCAAAATGATGAAGAAGGTAGGAACCGTTATCTTTTACCTGCAATGACGCATCACACCACATGTATTGTAAGGGCTGTTTCTATGACAACAGGGAGGTCTCACCTTTTGGTGGTTTGTGGTTTTCCATTGCTATACATATCTTGTAGGTTTGATTCAGCACCTTAACCATGTTGTCTCTTTACTTTGGTTTTAGTTAAAGTTATTTTTTTATTTTGTTACAGCAGAGCATATCTCCCTTTTGTCGCTTCTCAGTGTTTTGGAAATATGTTTATAAGTGCAGTTATTGGAATGTGTATTCGGGTTTGTAAAGTCTTGCAAATTATGGCGTTTGAATGCCCAAATGTAAAACTTTGCCGTGTGCTTGTGTGGATGCAGGATAAAATGTTCCATTTCTGGATAAACACGTTCTTCATCCCGGGTCCCGAGGAAGATGGAGAGAAAGTGGAGAACGGGTCAGTGGTCAATGACGTGGACAGCCTCTCCTCTCAAAACCAGAGCTCTCCGGCGGAGAAGGAGAGGGAAAGAGACAAGGAGAGGGGGGTCGTCGTCGGAGGAGGACTTGAAAAAGTGTCAGAAAGAGGAGGAGAAAGAGCAGCAACGGCAGATGGAGATAAAGACTACTTGATACTGACGTTAACGAAAAATGACCTTGATAAGGCCAACAAAGATAAAGCTAACCGATATTTCTCACCCAACTTCAAGGTAATTGGAAGTAGATTTTTGCTGATATTCTGCCTGGGCAAATAGGAGGTGTCTCAATTAATTGCTACACTTTGTTTTGGTTAAACACAACTTATTTTAAAGAATGCAGGACAGAAAAAAAGTTCTGGTGCACTTTTGACTACCATTTCCTACTAAAGTAGTCCAAAAACTGTTTGATAAAAAGCATTCAGCCCATCATGACTTTCTTGTGTGATATTTACATACAAAATGTTAGAAAAAAGTCAATGTTAGTGGTGTGAATGCTGAAGCAAAAATCCTTCAGAAATCTGTTTTATTTCTAGATAGGTTTCATAACTCTTTGTTTAATGCTCCTTTTTGTCTCTCTTCCAGGTGAAGTTGTACTTCACCAAAACCGTAGAGGAGCCCTCAAACTCAGAAGCAAGCACTTCAACCTCTGTCACTCCAGATGTGAGTGACAACGAACCAGATCACTACAGATATTCCGACACCACTGATTCCGACCCGGAAAATGAACCTTTCGATGAGGAACAGCACGCACAGATAACGAAAGTCTGAACACTTTTTTTGGCATCTGCACATACACACTCGCTCGCAAACACACATGGACAAAACCTAGAAAATCCAACCAACACCAGTGAAATAAAACAAGGAGAAAACTTGAAAACAAACTGAAGAGAAAAGGACCCTCCCCCTCCAGCAGCTCGAGGACAGTTTAAGTCATGTCGGATGCCATGGATTGAAAAATCCTGACCAATATATTGTTTCACTTCATTTTGATTGATGATTTTCTTGTGTGGATAATGACACAATTACCCGAGGCGGACGGGAGGGTCCTGTAGCTATTCTGTGTATATAAAATCCTTATTTGTGTCAGAGACGATAAAAATCTAGGCAATCAGGCGAGGAGAGGGGAGGGGAGGGGAGGAGAGGCAGAGCAGACCACACATCTCTCCTTCTCCCTGTCTTCACCCAGGCCAGTGCTGCAATCAATCTCTCCCCCTCTCCCTCGCTCTTCCCCTCCTTACTGTGAATGCTTCTCGTGCTGTCTGCAGGCGCTAAGACCTTTGACCCCTCCTGCGCAGTGTTCGCTGGGATACGTAGTCCTTCAGGCTGTTGTACAAAGGCTGCGGTGTGCCAGCATCCCTTTTCCTAGCCTCACGAACCCCGCCCTCCTCCACCCCTTCCCCACTGTGTATAACGATAAATTATGCAGAAAAACACGACATCCCATGTACTTGTCGATGTTTTTTCTTTATTTTTCTTTTTTATCCTAAGATAATAAAAAAATATAATACATGAAAGCGCAGGGAACCAGTGTTTGCAATAATGTTAACACTCAACATTTAAAGGACAAATTGGTGTGCATGTCATTGGAGTCAGTGTCCATGTTTAATAAATGCTATATGATGTGTTTTTATTAAAACAGAAGTGTCCGAACTCTCTTAAACGGTTGTCTTAAATCAATTTGCAATGACATTTTTTTGTGTGAATATTTCTGAATATTGATACAAACTGGATTTCTTTGCACATGATACACTATGCCGATAGAACATCTGTAGTTACATGTTGAATCATGATTGGTCACTTAAGTTGCTATGGTAACCATTGCTTCTCAATAGTTGGCCTAGTTTGTACAAATTTCAGGTTTCGGGTGCAAAATTTAATCTTCAACGCTTGCATCACAGAGGAAATTACTTACATTTGTCTTGCATATATTTCATTCCTGAGGTTGTGGAACCCCATTGAAAAAAAAAATCAACAATGTAGTGTTGTTAAGAAGGACTGAAACTTTGTTAAACCTTTTTTTCGTATACAATTTATCATGTTTCTTAAAGCCCAAGAAGTTTTGACCTAATCTCTATTCCTTCTAGTTTTAGCTCCTAAAGTAATTAATGCTTTTATTATACTTCTGTTGGGAATGAAGAATTCATTTTATTGTATTGTAATGAAACTTTAAAATGTTATTTAATGTGAAATGGGACATTTCTTTGTTGCCCAGCACTTAAGTGATATGAAGCAGACGTTTGTTGCTATTTAGGGCTTTTTGTTTTATTTTCCTTAAATGTCAAGGGACAATTGAGTCATTTAGGCTATGCACAGTTGGGCTTATTAATCTTAGCCTGAGTGTGTGGTGTACATATGTAAACATATATACATATTTCTCTTTTTGCCAATTTCTTTTTCTGCCTCTAAAGCTCTCGTACACTCTGCTACATATCTCCCTTGGTGTTGATAAAAACATCAAACTAAACTTACACCCACTAATGATGAGATTGGAACTGTTCTGCTTTACTGTAATAGGTTGCTCATTGGGGAGTCATAGAAACGAATCCTGAATGACCAATGAGGAGCTTGTCCTCTGTCGGCAAGCACAGTTTCTGTTTCATCAGGAAGAGGTTCAGTCACCCTGGGCAGATACGCCTCCGGTTTACATCTTAAAACTTCCCGCTGATGCAATGCAATGACAATCTAACAACCGTTGTGCTTTTTGTGAGGCTCTTGTGCGCGTTTTTAACGATTCCTCATTTCAAGAGGCTTAAGGGTGTATAGTAGTTTACTATTCGTATATATTTTTGTATCTCCACCATATATATTTTTATGTATTCACGTTATTTTAGCTCATGTGTTGAAAAAGGTATCTACTAAATTTCACAATCCTTTATCTACACTATTGGGCAGTTGACAACTAATCTGGTAAAACTTGCTGGTGGAGCACAGATGTGCTATGTTTGGATTAGACCCAGAGTGAAACAGGAAGTGGGGATTAGAGGGCTTGGGTGGCTGCTTCTGCATTTCTTAAAGGAGCAACATAAAGAGCAATGGGGGTGGACTACATCCCCCCTTCAAAAATAAGTATAGCTGTATATAAGTTCTATTAAAAGAAATAGTTCATGCAAAAACATAAAACGCTGTCTTCATTTACTCACCCTCATGCCATTACAAATCCGTATGGCTTTCTTCTGCAAAACATGAAATAAGGTATTTTGAAAAAGGGTGATAACCAAACAACACTGGTCCACTTTGACTTCCATTGCATGGACATAAACCACTAAAAAAGCAATATTTTTCATTGGTTTAGTGGCTTTTTTTTACCTATATTAAAGTTGAAGATTATGGATGAAACACTAACTTTCTTGGTCATAAAAAACTGAAAAGAATGGCAATATCTTGACATTTGTTCTGCGAGTGTGAGCCTATTCCCTTTCATTTTAAAGAGCAGTTGATTAGACAGAATCCCAAGAGGAAAGGATTAGAGGATTATGCTGTGTCCCCCCCCCCCAAAGAAGATCGACCACGCTAGACCGGGCAAACATCCGTCACAGCCAAATTAATACAGGTCTCGGATAACAGGCACCAACACTTCTCATATCAGCGCTGAGGAGTGTGTCCTCCCGGTGAACCCGGCTTACTGTCACACATCTCATACAAACACAAAGGCAATCATAAAGAGGTTTAAAATGGCTTAGAGCTGACCCCAGATTATCAAAACCTCTCAGAAACCTTCTTCATCTTTGTAGCCATGACACATTAACATCATGATTCAAACACTCCCATGCTAAAACCCAACGGCACACACAGGGATGATGATAACAGTATCACTGCTGGCACGACACTTTACCAACTTTAAAGGCCCAGAAGCATCTGCACAAAATGATGGACATATGAAATCACAACATGCCAGGAATTAGAGGAAGTGGATTTGTGTGGATGCTTAAATTGAAACTCCAAAGTGAACATTCGGTCATCGTTCACTTGTATTAGTTTCTTTTTTTCTGCAAAACACAAAAGATGTGTTAGGTGTTTTGACTTGCAATGGTTTTGTGTCCAATATGAAAGAGGGGTTAAACAGATTTTCATCAGAGAAAGTATAGCTGTACATTTTCTTTATAAGGGATATGTTCCATCATCAGAAACTCATCCCTTGTGCAAATCTAAATCTGTATAACTTGTATGAGCACAAAATATATTTTGAATAATGTCGGTAACGACAAAACACTGGTCCCCATTGGCTTCCATTGCATATACATAAACCACAGAAACAAGGGTCATATAAGTTTGGATTGAAATAATGTTGCAGCGGTATTTTGAATGAACTATTGTTTTATGACCAAGTTGATTTTGAATGTTTGTGGATCGAACACCGTCTACTGGGTCACAACATGTTTCAAAATATTTTGTTTCACAAAGACAGTCACATTTAAGTTTGGATTGATATGAGGTTGAGTTTGTGTTTGGATGGAACGCTTAATTCTGGGTCATAACAAAATGTTGGTCCTCATTGACTTGCATGGGTTTTGTGTCCATCCAATAGAAGTAAATGGGGTCCCAAGTTTTTTGGTGACTGACATTTTTTAAAATATCTCATGTTTGTGAAGCGGAAAAAAAGGCTCACACAAGTTTAAAACTTAAAGAGGGTTAGAAAATGGGGTCTTATTGGTGAACTATCCCTTTAATATTTCAGAATGTTTGTCCTTAAGCTTAAATACATATCAGCAGGTCTAAACAGAGTTTCAGAACCCACTTTATGGTCCTTCTGTCTATTATACTTGTCAAGTATGCACAGTTGTCCTGTGTGCCAGCTAAAAAAGACAGAAAGAAAGCCTAAGTTCACAGCAGTTTGAGGTGAGAGCGAGGTATGTTGTGTGGTTTTTCTATTAGCTCACAGCAATGCTGCTTCACAAAGAGAAATCTCTGAATGTGCCCGGCATGGTCCGCATAGAGTTCAGAGTCAAAAATGTGAGGTTCCCACAACTTCATTAATATTTCTTGCTTTAAGAAGAACCATAGTGATAATATAATAATAAATGTGTGAGGTACATAATTACACATGAATTTACCAGATGTGAATAAGCCAAACATGTGTGAGTGTGTGTCTGTGCATTGTTCTCTGGTGCCATCTGCCAGTTACAGCAGAGATAAACTTCCCATAATACACAGCAGTTGGTCAACAAGTTAAAAAGGTTGCATCATACAACTGTTAGTGTGTGTGTGTGTGTGTGTGTGTGTGTGTGTGTGTGTGTGTAAGAGAGTGAGTGTGTGTGTGTAATTCACATTGTCTTCTCTGAAGGTTTCTGAACTTTAAGGGACAGTTACAAAAACACAAAACATTGTATTTACAGTTGGCACAGAACACAAAAGAAGATATTTCGAAGAAAGTTGGTTACAACACCGCTATCCATTTACTTCTCTAAAACATTGCGCAAAGGCTTGCTAAGTCTTATACATAGTAATAGATTAAAAAAATGCACTTTGGTGTTACAATATCTCTATTAAGCCTATAAGTGTAATTTGAATAGGTCTGGACATGTTGAGTCAGCTGACTAGCTCTCATTTAGGGGCGTTACCTTATGTTTTTAACCCCTCCCTCCAGCTCATTTCCAGGTATCAGTGGTTCTCATCGCACCTCTGACCACGAGAATAATCTGAAAAAATGAAAGTTTACAAACTGGTCGTTTGCTTTTCCTGTCTGGTGAGTAAATCAATAAAACTATTCTTACCAACTTAATATAGAATTCTGATCAATAGAATAAAGTTGTTATATCGACCTTCATTAGAATGATATTGAAAAGTTTTAAGTTCTTTACATTTGTAAAACATTGTTGTTCTAATGTGTTGACACATTGTATCAAAACAGAAATCCATTACATTTATTCTCCTTTCTTCATTCACTGTGGAAGCCAAAGTTTCACTTTCGATTTAAATAAATGTGGTAAACAAACCGGTTTAAATGAGACATTAATGTGTTATTATTGTGTGTTTAATACATGTTTGTTTTAGTTGATGGCTGTAGGTTTGACAGAATGTAAAAGAAAACGTAGAAGACGTGAAGTTTGTGAGAACGGAACTTATGAACATGAAGGTGAAACCTGCTGCATGTGTCCAAGCGGTGAGAACTCAACTTTCTCAAACATGTTTCCTGGAAGTGTTCTGGGTTTTTTGGGGGGGGAATCCATGAATCAGTTTCTGAAAGGATTATTTTTTAAATTTTTTATTTATTTATTTAACGTTACAAAATAGTAGATCAATACATATAAACATGGACAAACAATAAAAACAAAAACAGAACAAAAAAGTATTCTGAAAGGATTATCTGGTTATGGGCAGTCTCTTTTTAAAGATTCGGCTCTTTTGGGTTTTTTCTCACTATTTAAAAAAAACGTAATTTAAAGGTCACGTACTTCGTGTGTTTTTAAAGCTTTGATTTGTGTTAACAGTGCGCATTATAACATGTGTTAATGTTTCGCATGTGAAAATAATGCGAATTTCTTTTACAATTTATTTATCTGTACACCGCTTATTTCACTGTCATAAAATCGTAAAAAAAAAAGTTTGAACTTGAGAACTTCTGATTGGGCCAGGGGTTCCTTTGTTGTGATTGGCCTTCAAAGTTAGCGCGTGTAGCCCGGAACGATCACGCCTCTCACCATAACTTGGAGATTCATGCGCTCTGTGATATTGTAAACATATCTTAAAAGTTATAATTAAATCAGTTTGTTGCGGAATCAGACACGGAGAACCAAGATGATGAGGATTGAATAGAACTTTTGCATACAACTAAACATAGAACAAAGATTCGCGTGTCTTCAGCTAAACTTACCCCCGATCTAAACCTGCATATGGTTAAACAGTAAACAATAGATATAATCAACAAATAAATTAATCTGATCATTAAAAAACCAATCGATGGGGTCCGGTTGAATTACTACACTTTTTGTCTGATTTGTTTCATTATCATCTAGTTAACAAAGCTAAACAGCGTTGGCTTTGTTGAAATAAGTTACAGAAAATATTAACTGCACCTAACGCACTTAAATAATAAGATACACTTACAGGTTGTGGTCCATAAACAATACAGGGAACTGCTACCTTGAGATGATTGAGTGAATGATTGATGTGCTTGATGAATGATTGAGATTGAGGAAGCTGTCCTCAGTAAAATGTGCTGCACATAATTTTACATGTGGATTATCAATCGACAAACTCAACTCTTCCTCTTCTCTATGAGAGCGCAACAAGACCACGCCCCCTTTTGTATGTTCCTGTGGGCGGAGGTTAACCGTGATAGTGATGTCACTAAAGCAGGAAGTAGAGGGATGCAGTTTTTTTTGGCGATTTCTGTTAAATAAAATATTTTGCTTGGCATTGAACTTTGAGGTTTATACTTTTACAGACATTACTTTTACTTTAACAATAGCCTCAGACACTTGATATAGTTTTAAACATGGAATCATGAAGAACGGCACCTTATATTAACTGAACAGCTTTTTATTTTTCGCTTATTTTTCGCTCGTTTCTTCCAGCTCGGTAACACTTAAATCCCGCTCTTCCTCGTCTCTCTGGCGGTCTGAGTACTGTAGCACTCGCTATTATCACGTGGTGTGCATAACATAACTAATAAAATAATTGAATACATTTTACATAAATAAATTACTGAAAAAACGAAACAATATTATTGGACCGTGTTTCCCCATCCCTCTTTCACATAATGGTATGATGATAGTCCCTTTTTCCATGCATGGTGTCCTATCCAAATAAAATCCTTTCCCCTACCTGCAGATAAAGATTCATCCTCCAAGCCTTTGTGCTTTGTTTTTTTATTGTTTAAATTTGTTGATGAATTAAAAAAATGGGATTACGACTGGACCGATTCATTTGATGTGTATGGAATTTCCCAGTCAAAACTAGTAAATGCATAATATATATATTATAATTTCCTATCCAATAATCCTTTTCAAGTAATGTTTTATCCTACCCACCAAGTTTAACATCTAGATCAAGTTTTCTTTTCAATCTAATTTTCTGGTAGGTTTTTTTGCTCAATGTCCCTTGTGCACAAAAACACCCCCAGAGCTTGATGCAATCACCCCCATGCTTCACTGTAGGCATGATATTATTGGGATGATACTCATCATTCTTCTTCCTCCGAACATGGTGAATGGGTTTAAGACCGAAAAGTGACCACAGGACTTTCTCCCATGACTCCTCTGGATCATCCAAATACTTCCTGTCAAACTTCAGACGGGCCTTCACATGGACTGACTTAAGCATGGCAACCTTCCATGCGATGCATGATTTTAAACCATGACGTCCTAATGTATTACTGATAGTAGCCTTGAAAACGGTGGTCCCAGCTCTCTTCAGGGCATTGAATGGCTACTCCCATGTATATCTGGGCTGATAATTTACCATTCTTAGCATCACCAGAATCAGAGCTTTATTGTCAGGTGTGATTGCAAATCCGGATACCACATTGTTTGATTTTTTAACATTTTATTTGTAAATTACTGTGTCAAATAAATATATATTTATATACAGTATACCAGAGAGGACCCACAGCTATGATAGTATGATATTGAAAATTTGTGCCCTTACAGAAAATGTTTCTGCTGCTGTAACTATAAGAGAAAACCACTGTATTTTTTTCCAACGTATGTATGTTTGTGTTCCAGGCCACATGGTTATATCTGACTGCACAAAAGACAGTGGGACAGCTTGTGAAAGGTGTATGTCTGGCATGTTTGCAACACATCCAAACAATGACAAATCTTGTCGCCACTGTACCGTCTGTCATTCTGAAGGTACGTCTAAACGTTACAGCTGTTTGATGTTTTCTTTTTAATCTGTTCATGTACCCTATATAAACGTTTTTTTTTTCTTCCTTCTTAAACATCATACCTCCATGTTTTATGGTTTTCTTTGTGATGAAACATTACTTTTCTTCACTCTTTATGTTTTTCTCTGGGTTTACAATATGTAAACCAATAAAAAGTATTAAAGAGATAGTTTACCCCAAAATGAAAATTCTGTCATTAATTACTCACCTAGTTGTTTCAAGTGAGTATAAATGTCTGTGTTTGGCTGCAAAACGAGAAAGATATTTGGAAGAATGCTTGAAACCAAACACTTCTTGGACCCCATTGACTACCATAGGGTAAAATAAAAATGGTTGACAGAATTAACCTAGAACGTTCTGTTCTCCTACATTCTTCAAAACAAAACAAATGTAATGCATTTTTTCTACTATAGTAGGAAATAGGGTCCAAAAACTGTTTGGTTGCAAACATTTTTCCAAATATGTTTCTCTGGGTTCATCAGAACAACAAAATATATGCAGGTTTTAATCAACTTAAAGGTGATTAAATGATGACAGAATTTTTACTTTATCATTGGTTGAACTATTTATGCTGTCAACTTTGATAAACATTGGGCATCCAGGATGTGGACAGTAAAAATATCTTTAAACTTTAGTGACCTGTCAAAATGAGGCCATAGGATTAATATGCTGAATTTAATAACTTATTTTACATTTTGCCATTCTCACATTGTGCTTACTCCATTAGCCAACCTCAAGATAAAGGAAAAATGCTCTTCATATTCTGACACTGTTTGCGAATGTGAGGCTGATCATTTCTGTGACAAAGGTCACCTGTGCAGAACCTGTCAAGCATGTGACACGTATGTAGTATCAATCCGTACCCTTTCCCTCAAATATCTCATAATGTTTTAAACAACAAAAAAATTATTCTGAATCCTCTCTACTTTCGTCTTATTTACTCAACAGGTGTGGGGAACAAGGGGTGAAAATACATTGCACACCTACCAACAACACAGTGTGCAATGATGCCAAAGCTTCCAATGGTACATTAACAACATCTAACAAGGAATCAAACAGAAGTACATGTTTAAATGCACCTGTCCCAAATGATGTTTAATGCTTACGTACAAACCAAGCACAAACTGAGTTCATAATGTTATATACATGTGATTTGGCAGCAAAACATTTCTTATGTGTTTCAGGGACTTCTATAGTTGTACCTGTTGTTGTTGTTGTTGTTGTTGTAACGATAATATGTATCTTCATCATCGTGCCGTTGGTATGGTTCTTTCGAAAAAGAAAAGGCAAAATGTCCTTGGATCCAACTATCTTGGTAAATTCACCTGCTATGAATTTTGATCACTTGTTCAGATGTTTATAATCAAAATAAAAAATTCAATTTGTAATGACAATTTTTTTCCAATTTGTCCATGTAGCAACCACTTCAACCCAAGAAAGGTATGTTGAAATATTATCTGATTCACTTGTATTAATTTAAGACGCCTAAACCAGTGCTTTTATCTTGTCTTATTTTCGGATTAGTTGACCTCAATCCTTACTTGCAAGAAATTACTTCCATTCTGCCATCCAAACTGATGATAGATGTTGCCCGGCGCACCGGAATGACTGAACCTAACATTGAACAACACAAGTTAAACAACCCAAATGATGTCAAGGAACAGACCTACCAACTTCTGAAGGAATGGTCCCAGACAATGGGTTTAGGTGAAGCCTACCCAACTCTCATAAAAACAATTGGGGAGCTGAAGAAACAAAGTGTAGCAGATGAGATTACACAAATTGTTGAGAGAAAAACTTAAGCAAAAAAAGCTACAAAGAAAGAGCAGCACCTCAAAATACGATGAGGTTGTCAGAACCATATCATTGTGCTTGGATGACCCAACATCAATTCATGACTTGAGGGGTATGGGCAGTTGTGTTTTACTCTTTCCTCTCCCTTTGCTACCTGTCGGTCTCCACTGTAGTTTAAGAAACACAGAAAAGAACAATACACTGGTCAATCTAGTGTGCTAGAATGCAGGGCTTTTATAACTTGTGTCAGATGACCACCAGGCGGCCTCAAAAAGTAGGTCCTCAGAAAATCTTGAAGAAAAAAAGCTAAAATTGTAAATTGAGTTATTTTTGTTTCATTCATAAATGTGTGTGTTTTTGTTTTTAACATGTTTAACATCTTTGTAGTATGTTTTTTTTTCTTCATTCAAATTACACCAATTTTTTACATTGTATTTATTATTTCTTAGCATATACTCACACTTATTATTTATCTAACATAGTTTAAATGCTTTTTTTAACCAGCCCAACTACATACATGAGTATATTTTTTACTGCTGGGTCTATGCGGTATTTTAAACTGCGCTGATTATAATTTGGAGGAAATGTGACCATCTAATTCTTAGATGAATTTGACCAATTCATTTTACTATAATTTGAATCTCTGACCTAGTCTTAATCAGGAAATATAAAAAATATCAATGTTATATTCTCACATAATGTTCTTAACATTGTGTAAAGGGATTTTAATTTTAATTTTAAAAATGGATACATATTTTAATCTTGGTTTTATTATTTATTAAATATTTGTGTGGCTTCTCTGTATTTCTTGTTACAGATACACTCAATGATAATATACAAGATATCAACAGTTGTGTTTTTGTATTTTGGATATTAGTTTTTTAACAACAGAATAACAAATGATTGCAGATTTGCGCAGTGATTTTATACCAACCATTTACTAACTATTACAAGTATGAGTGAAATAATGATATTTTGATTTTACAAAATGCAAATAAAAAAGCACAAAGCCAAGGATGCTTGTATTTTTCTAAAACTCAAACCAACATAAAGCTTTTTCTCTGAAAAATGACCAAAGTGTCTTTAGATTTTATTGTTTAGAAGGCCATACTTTCTTTGAGATTCATACATGCTCAACAATCCAAAGTCTCTTCATAAACACTGGTATTAATTCTGTATGATGTCAAGTATAATGCTTGCATGTTTCTTGAAAGTGATTGTTTTTGTACATCAGCTTGTTTAAAGTGATTGTAAGCAAGAACGTCCTCTAGTGCAATGGAGGATCAACCTCACGGCCCCCAAAATCACCGCACTGCAGATCAGAGAGATTCCACTGAGAAAGAAAGTACTAGTATAGGAGCCGGTCTGGTCCACTAACCAGCCTGAAAAAAGCAAGATGCATTAAATTATACATGTTGTCAAGTGTGTGTTTCCTATGTAACAAGAATCTGAGAATTTGTGAAAACAGTGGCGTTTTACCTCCAATGGGTGGGCTGATGAGGTACGGGATGGCATGGAGAAAGTAAACCACTCCTAGCGCAGAGGTCAGGTGGGTGGGGCTAACAGTGTCAGAGGTCACCACAGGGATCAGTGCCACGTAAGCTCCATCAAAGTAGCCATAGAAAAGAGAGAAAGGCACCAGGAGGGCAAAACTTCTCAGGAGAGGCAGGAACAAACAACTGAGCCCTTCTGATCCCACAGCCAGCATGTAGCTCACCATTCGGTACGACCTCAAACACCTACAGAATGTAAAGACCAAAGCTTGACATTTATAGAACTTTACCTTTGCACATTGACAAAGACTTTTTTCTGTGCAGAAAACAAATGAAGATATTTTAAAGAATGTTGGTAAGCAAACAGCACTGACCCCCATTTGAACCACTGAGACATTTCTCAAAATATCTTTTGTGTTGCCCCTTAAGGCCCACCAGGAAGCACAACATGAGTGCTCAATGTCAAATACAGGCGTTTAATACTGTAATTGATTTTCTTTTGCATGCCCAAACATATCTGAACTTTCCTACTTACTGTCTGTCTGCAATCCATCCGAAAGTGATAGTACCCACAATCCCTGAAACTCCAAGTATGGACATAAGCAATGGTGCCTGCTGGGGGTTGACACCTGCACTAAGGGAATAGGGTACGAGATAAACAAAGGGCACACTACACCCGTACGCGAGGAACAAGAAAGACACCAGTAACAGCAGGAAGTCGGGTATCAACAGGAAGGAACTTTCCCTAAATACTGTATCTCTTAGTTTGGAACATATACTCTTTGTGGATTTATCCAGCGTCTTTGTTTTTGCCACCTTTGAATGTTCCAGAGTGCTGTGGTTAATGTTAACCACTGATTGACACTTTGACTCTTGGATTGTTATGTTTTCTTGGTTGAAGTGCAAACCGCCAGCACGCATGTCACCAGATTGTGCTAAATCTCCATCTGTGAGATTTAAGTCTTTTTTTTGATCATTCATGGGTTCTGAGTGTTCTGAAAGCTTCGGTTTCAGCTCCTCTTTGGAGTGTGTTTGTTCTGTATCATACTTTTTCTCATCTCTCTGCAGATCTTCTACATCTGCAACCATATATTTGTTCTCATCTGATGTTCCTAAATGCATAATATCCTGTGCATCTGTTTGTTTCACATTCAGCAAATCAACTTTTTGGTTCTTCTCCAAATCCGTCCTCTTCTGGCCTCTACTCTGTTCCCCCAGAGGTCTCATGAGAGCTCCACAGACACACAGGTGGGACACCAGTCCCCCCAGGATAAGCAGTGCACCCCTCCAGGTAAAGCGCTCGATGAGCAGCTGGACGACAGGAGCCAGGATGAAAGTTCCGATGCCGCTTCCAGACATGGAGATGCCGTAAGCCAGCGCTTTCCTCTCGGTGAAGTAGGAACCCACCATGGCGATCGCAGGTGTGTAGCTCAGAGCAAATCCGACGCCTGTGGAAAGAATCAGCAGGGTTAGTGTTCACTGGTTTGATTAATGACAAATAAATGTATTTGAAAGCGTGCATTAGCAAATCATATTATGTAATGTACAGATAAATCAAGTTTAATTCTGAAGCGCTTTTTGCAATTTGCAATGTTTCAAATATACATGTGAGCAACAAAATATTGAGACCATTACTATTATAAGGTATACAATTAGGTGAAATGTAACACTTTTTCTCCCAAATTTTAAATAAAACTATAAAGTTATTTGGTTAACACAAACAGACACTGAAATGGCCACAATATGTCAATGAATGTTGAAAAAATGTATAAATCACCAGTACTTTCTTTGGTTGAATGGTTAGAATTTTAACATAATTTGCGGAAGTGTGTCATTCATTTTCATTAACTGTTGAATTTTCTAAACATTTATTATTTGTAATTACGCAGTAAGAATGTTTTTATGCCTTACTGGACTTCAGAACTTTTATCTTTGCAGGTAGGTGTCTTGAATTTTTTTCTTTCTTTTTATCACGAAATATATAAAATAGATGAAGACACCAGATCTCTGTGTGGAGCATTGGCTATTGTCACAATCCCTTTGCATACAAAAATTTAACAGGATTTTTAAAAATAATGCTTAAATGTTTAAGAAACATAAACTCATGTTTTAATTCTAAATGATATAAATAAGTAACTTAAAAAAATATTAGGGTGTTATGTTGAAGACAGTGTACAGCACAGTACTGTATGAAGTAAACTTCATTGTTAAGTACCTAAAGCTTGTTTGATGTGTTGTAAATGCATTGGTGTGTGTAGATCTGTATCTAACCTGTGACAACCCCCAGTGTAAGATATAGAAACTCCAGGCTGGTGGCCAATGAACTGAGCAGAAGGCCCGCAGAAGAAATTAACCCACCAATTATGATAGCAACACGCGAGGAGAGGCGGTTTCCTATATAACTACCCAAAGGAGCTAGAGAGAGAGAGAAAGAAGTGGAAAATTAGTGATATAAACACTATACTAAAAAATAAATAATTACTTTTATTATCTTTATATTATATACATATATCTTTTAATAAAAACTTCATTGTATATTTAATGCTTTGGTTAAGAAATATATATTACAACATATTGCTTTGAAACTGTTTAAATTGACTAATGTTGAAGAGAGGATGCCACACAAGGTCACCACAACAATATAAAAGCGTATTTGTGTTCTACCTTCTATCTTACTTGTTGCATGTAAAGTGTGGTTTAATGTGGACTCTGTACTATGAACCTGTCAGTTTAAACTTTCTGACAAACAACGTTCTGTTCGAATCAATACAGTGATCCGGTTCACATCTCAGAGTCACTTAAACACATCCTGTATTGTATGTTTTATATGGGTCTTACCACACAACATTGTTGTGCAGTCCAACAGAGAGTGGATCCATGCGGTTGCAGAATAATCTCTGGAAAAATATGTCTGGAATTCCACGAATAAGATGGACACACACCTGCAATCAGCAAATTGATTTGAAAGGTGAATTTCTGAGTATAAAATATATATTTATATATATATATATATATATTAAACACATAATCTATTGGTGGGATACTCATCCTGCTCTTATAAAAGAAAGATATGTAGGACAAAATAAGAAATATTAAATAGTTAAATACATCAAAATGTTCGTTTCTACTCAAAGGTGATGTAACCCAGAGATTATGTAAAGAGTAAAATACTTTGTTCTGAACAAGTGCACAAACCTGGTGACCCCACGTGTGCAAACAGTGGTAAGGAAACAACCGGCCACAATCATCCAGCCCCATCCGCCATCGGGAGCGTCCTTTATTCCCACTCCCATCATGACCTTTTGCTTTCAGAAAAAAATAAAATTTCACCACAAAATAAAACAATAGTAAAACAAACAAGTAAACCAAAGCAAATCACAACCTAAAAGCAACAAATAAAAGAGCCACAGAATGTGTTCAAAGAACAGAAAATGTTGAAACTCATATGGTGTCATTAGATTACCAATAAACACAAGTAAATGTTTTGGATAGCACAATCTATCACTCCAGAGGATCTGAAAAGAATGACTGGCTGTGTGTATATATGTGTGTGTGTGTGTGTGTGTGTGTGTGTGTGTGTGTGTGTGTGTGTGTGTGTGTGTGTGTGTGTGTGTGTGTGTGTGTGTGTGTGTGTGTGTGTGTGTGTGTGTGTGTGTGTGTGTATAAGAAGAGTGAGAGCACAGATTTAGAAAAGGCCTGTTGTTTTGTTGGATCTATGCAGAACAAAGACCGCGACCGTCCTGCTGCAGACACACTCTGAGAATATCTGAGTGTCTTTTAGGGGGTCACATGAGAGGGCCAAAAATGACTTCATGTCATCTTATTACCAGGCCGTATGTTGATCAACCAGAGTTTAACTTTGTGATGTGTTTAAATGCAGAATTCACGGACTCACCTCGACAAAAGCAGTAATAATGGATACTTCATGGATGTCTTTTAATCTTTAATTTGAAGCCGGCTTCTCTGAAGGAACATTTGGGGAAGGTGAGTGTTGGTGAGGTTGGTTGAAAGGTCTACCTAAAAATGAAGTCATTCATAACCCATAGTCATTATTGAACGTATACATGTGCACAAATGGAACCTGATATTGAGAATGAGTATGCTGACGTCATCATGATCCCCATTAAAAACATTATGTGTATATATATATATATATATATATATATATATATATATATATATATATATTGGACCTTATCCCTGAGAATTTATAACATAAAGAGACATACAGAGAACATTCTCCATTAATAACAATACAATAAACATAAACTCCTTAAATATATTACAATGTCTGTCTCATTTGTTTTCATGAAAAATAATGTAAATTTTTTAAAGTATATATTGTATGTCAAATAAAAACAGGGATACAATATTCACACTCCATGTAAAGTGAGTCTCTAACTAAAGTTGCAAACAGTCTTCCAAAACAAAGACCACATTTTAAAAATGTTTAAAGAAACCAAAAGTACTTACTTTGAATTGCATTTCTCAATGTTGTGCATGTAAAGTTAACGAGGTCCAGAACAACACTTGCTCCCATTGAAGTGCGCTGGCCGCACGTGATTTTGCATCAGTGCGCGGATGCACAAACATCCCATCATCCGAAAAACAAGCGGACCATGAAGTCCAAAACTGGCCGTGTTTCACCTTTAAGCAACAGTTTTGGGGCGAGGAGGGATTTGTGCAGATTGCCCTATAGGGGGTAAGGTGGGTACAGTGCTGTCCATTTGCCTTTCCAAATCAGGTGTGTGTGTGTGTGTGTGTGTGTGTGGGGGGGGGGGGGGGGGGGTGATGTATGGGTGCTCTTTGCACTGATTTAATGGTTTACTTTGGGATGACAAACAACTTTACTACTGAATGAACACAATTGATGCATCACAATTAAGGAGTGATAACTTTAAAGTAATGTGTTTTTTTATTTTTTTGTGAAATCATTGAAATACCCTGCTAGCACACATACATCATACATGCATTAAAATTTGCATCACCTCTTAAAGATGTCTGTAAGATGTTCATGATTCTCAATAGATGTACAAGAGTTCTAAGGAGTTTTATATGAGACATTTTATTGATGTACCTGTGCTACCTGAGTATACCAAATGTATATAAAATAGTTTGGTTATAATACAGTTATAATACAGTTACCCTTTCGTAAGCGATAAAGCTAAAAAACACTGTTGGTACTGAAATAAGGCAAAACATAGATTTCGGCATTCTTTTAAAATGTTTATTTGTCTTTAAAAATGTCATTCAATCTAACAACACACACTTATATCAGGTGTGCGGGTTTATATAGTGAAGTCACAAATTCCACTAAGAAAAACATACAGTGCTCTTTAGAGAGATAGAAAGGCAAGTAATTGTAATTTACAAATTTGTACAAACTGATATATTAGAACAACATGCCCATTGGATTAGTGTTAAACAAGCATATGACTATATCTCAAAATGTAGGCAGGAAGAAAAACACACACAAATCTTAAAGACAAAGGAACCCCCTGCCCCAAAAGCTCAAACTCAAAGCACACAGTTGAAGTATACATACAAAAGAGACATGAGATTTCTGTGAAGAGCAGACCGACTCCCTCAGCCAAACTACAGTATGCAAACAACACTGCGTACAATTGATTTTACTGCAAAGCAAGAGGACCGATGTTCAAACACTTCAGAGAATGAGAATCATACAGCCTGTCAAAAACCATTTGGTCTCAAACTGACAGCTGTTAGTACCATCTTACATAATGCACCATTAAATTTAGATCTATTCTATTTATTTAAAAAAGATTAAGCTGACTTTTCTATGTAAGCTCAACAACCAGTGGTTTACAAAACGTACAATATAATATGCAGTGTACACACGTATATAATTACAGAACAAATTATGTAAATTACAAGTTAATTCCAACTTTGTACCAAATACCAAATACAAAGTCCAACCAAAAATGTGATTAAACTTTGTACCATAGTTATACAAACGTTTTACACAGAAAGTCACACATGAAAGGTGAAAACAATACAAAATCGTATTGTTGTTCAGCAAACATGACCCAAGGTCGACTAATATATTAAGTTTATTCGAAAGAATGGCAACTTTTATTAGAACCAATGTATCGCCTCAATAACTGCAGAACATAAGTTGACTACGAAGGCATGTTTGAATTAAAGGGATAGTTCACCTAAAAATGCTGTTTTCCAAACCTGTGAAAATATACATTTTTGGACGAATGTTCGAAACCGAACAGTCCTTGTCCTATTGACAACCGCAGTATAAAAGAATACAATGGTAAACCCCAGAATCCAACAACTGTTGCAAGCATTTTTTCAAATATCTTTCTATGTGTTCTTCAGTACAAAGAAATGTTACGGATTTAAAGCAACTCAAAGTGAGCAAATGATGACAGATTTTTGGCTGGTGAACTATCTCTTTAACAGGCTGTCGGATTTGAACTCTCCGGCTTACAGTTTGGCACCACAATGGAAAGCCATTGAACCGTCTAGATACGTTTGATATTTGAATGGTCAGGAAACTTTGAACCCTGCTATTCTGAGTATATCATTAATGCTTTTTAGACCGAACGAAGGCAACTTAAGATGAGGTATATATGATTGAAAAGTGACTTTGGTTTAACAGGGAAAAAAGGGCAACAGAAAAGAGGCAGGGTGGATGAAGGCAAATGACCAGACAGAACCAAATGGCCTAATTTGAAAAGCAAAATTCTAAAAATCAGTGTATTCTTCTCTCGGTCATCAAGTCCTATTCTAAATGCATTACTGTAACTTCCCAACAGAAGTGATACTGTCAAATTGGCTGCCTGGGCCCACAGAAAACTTTTTGGGATCTTTTAACTCTAAATGCTTCCTTTGAATCAGCGTACTTACACATTGAACTGATTCCCATTTAACCAAACTGATAGAAAACCACTAACACCAGTAAAGTTTAGATGGAGAAAGGACTAGAAAAGGTTGTTCGGTGCTGTGCAGAACATCAGGTTAGACTTACATAACTATATTCTTTGTTAAACATTATTTGGGGTCTGAACCGCAGTTTAAAGGTCCACTATCTGGCAAGACCCTTAGACAGAACTACAGACATGCCGCTCTCGTCTGGTGTCAGCGCAAGAATGAGATAACACCGCAGAATTTGGCCGTCACTATACATTCAGTACAGATATTTACAAACAGTACAATAGAAAAACAAACAAAAAAACAAATGAACAAAACGTTCAGTTAGAGTCTGAAAGTGACCGTGTTATTCATACAAAATATTTAAAAAAATTTAAAAGTTATATACATATCGATAACTATAATGGCTTCTTTTAGATTTCCCAGTGTTCCCAGTATTCTGGTTTTCCCGTCGGAGCTTCGTCGCGGAAGTCCTAAAGCAGCTTCAAATTGTCGATGTCTTTCTTTTACTCATCTAAAGAAGATTTTAGCAGTTCTAAGAAAGCACCGACAGCTCCAAAGTATCCCTACACACACACAAACATAAGTGTACATAAACACGCTTCAAATTTACAACATACTTTTAATGTATCATTGTTATACAAGAGCAAGAGATAAAATGAAGACAAAAGCTGCAAATGATTATGGTTACCTCATGTTCCAGGAAGAGTGCTCTCATTTGTCCCTTGGACCAAAAATCCATAGCATAGGCAAGAAGTTTTGTTGATACAGTGTTTATGCGCAGGAAGTTACCAACAAAAACAACCCGTTCAATTTTCTGTAGGCCGAAACAGAAACATTACCTTCTATACAAACATGCCACTACACAATATGTTGACGTTTTTTAAAGGACATTTCAAGGCAAATGTTAACATTTAGCTATGGATAAATAATACACTTTCATTCCTACATATAATAAGTATTTAGGTTAGACCTGATTTGAATTCTTATTGACCAAAATCTGCTTGGAAGACACCAGAGGGCGACATACAAAAAAACAATCTAACAGTCTTATTTGTTTTCTTTTATGGTAAATAAAAGGGGTGTTTTTGGCTTATTGAGTCACTTTGCGATAAACAACCTCAAATACTCATAGACACTGAGTAATGTGATTAAAGTCGTCTTTTGTTTAAGTATTGTCCGATGTTCCTGCTCTGGTAGGGTTCTGTCCGCTCTGAAAGCCCTGTACAATGCTGCTTGATCCCCAGGTTACAAGGCAACACTGTAGAGAAGCCCAGAGTGGCCAGACAAACTTCATTTCAGCCTCCTCAGCCATTCCCATGACGAAAAACATCATCAAATGTACTTTACAACCACAGACACGAAACAAAACAAGAGACCAATAAAAAAAAATCCCTTGTTTGTTAAAAAACTCTTAATGTATTGAATGAATATTGTATGAAATGTATTGTTTGAGTCCTCAACCAAATGTAAATGCGTTAAAATGTTCAAAGAATGCATTATTAGATATCTCTCCTAATGTCTGCAAAACACTCGTATTTAGTTCCTGACTGTCTAAGACCATCCTGCCAGTGTACTCTGATTGGTCAAACATTCTAGCCTACTGTACTTGGTCAACGCGGCAGTCAGTAACTACATCACCACCAGTGACGTTGTGAGATCTTGTGAACTTCCGTAACGGCTCTCTGGCGACATGTCACTTAAGTAACGGAATGACTACAATCCTTGCATTTTCTTTACTCTAAGTCATCTGATTTCAGTTAAAGATGATAAATTGCATTCTCAGGAACATTGCCGTTGGATGACTTTGTCACTCCACAGGTATGATTTTGTTCAAATAATCATTTACTTGACTGGATTGGTCAGAGCACATCTAGAAATGCTGCTTTAGAATGGTCTAAATTTTTCTGCAGCTGTATAGTTGATTTCAAGAAGTAATTTTTTAAATCTTTTAATTTCACCATTTGTTGATAGATTTAGTGTGATATGGAAAATTATTAGGGACTCGGAATAGGGGCTATCGAGCATCGGTGCAAAGAGACACACAACACACCTCATTGACGGCACACATGCGTGCGATGGAGCCAATGTTGTTGGTAATAGTAACTAAAGTTGCTCTTGCCAGGTCCTCTTTGGATATACTGTCTCTCTTGTCTTTGCTCATCATGTGTCCAAAACTAGAAAAAACACACAGACACAAAACTTGCTTATGTCACAAAAACACGCTTTTAAACACCATCTTGTAAGAAAAAGGTTGGTCTTCAGCAATAATAGCTAGATTAAAGAAACGAAAGAAACGTCCCACACCTGGTTCGATTTAAAGTATGAATACTAAGAAAAGTCATATTTTCAGTGTTTAAACTAGGGTTGGGTTATTCTGGTACTGGGCTGAATGCCTATACCGACAAGTCATTCCTCCTCCTTTCTATCTGCCTCTCATTCCTTTGTATAAATCAATTATTGTCCTTCCAAATGATTTTTCCTCATTTCATTTTGGATTTTTAGATTTTCAAGGCATGATCTCCCTAAATCAAGTCATTCCAAAATCACTTCAGATTAAAAGCTCATTTGGTTATGGAGTGTAATAGGATCTTACTAGTCACATGTGATAGGCAATCCAACATGTGAGACCCTGAAAATACAACAGCAGAATCACATTTCATTTGGGTGTCTTTGCCACCTGACACCGCACACGCAAAGAGAGCGTCTTTTGTACCTTGAAGCCACAGCGGACCCTTGAAGGCCGAAACGCTGGTAGTCTCCTCCGTAGATATCCTTCACCAGTTTGTCCACGTTGGTGCTGTCGCCATTACTGGCCATCTCAAGAGCCTCTTCAAATGTCTCGCAACCCGTCAACAGACAACACAGTCCCAAAAACGTTCCGCCTCCAAGACTGCAGTGATAGGAGCAAAAGATGGTTAGATCTATACATATGATTTGAACTTGTGACCATTAAAAAACTATGTGACTATTGAATGATCATAAATCAGAACCGGATCAAGGACACAAACAGGCCAGCACAGAAAAGGACATGTGCTTTGAACCAATGCAGTAAACCATGAAGACAAGTCAAGAGTCCTCTCTGTAGAGTTTGCTTCTATTTTTAGTCAGATACAGAAATAACTCCAGCCACTCTTGCAATAATACAGTATGTATCATGGTTATTGCAAATACGCACAGACATGCACACAGACCATTGAAACTTTAAGTCCTCCCTCCTGTCAATCGAACTTAAAAACTGTTCCTGTACAGTCACATTTTATTCTATTAAAATTGACTCTGATGTGGTTAAGTCTGTTACTGCGGTTCCATGAAAAAGTGAAAATGCAGCCAATGGGACAAACAAATAATAATAAACAAATAATAACAAATAAATTACAGCGATTGTTCACCCAAAATAAAAATGGTATCATCATTTAGTCAATCTCCTATCATTTCACATTTCACAAAATATCTTATTTTAAAGAATGGTGGTAACCCATTGACTATTGTACCGTCTATTGTATAGACACAAACTAATGCAAGTGAATGGGGACCCACATTTAAGTCATACAGTTTTGAAATGACAAAAGGATGAGTAAATGAGGACAGAACTTACATTTTGGAGTAAACAATAACAAGTGCTGTTCTAAATAATTTTGTTTGCTCGTTATAATTTCTAATGTGCATCTCTTGATGCACAACAATAAAGACAAAAAACTTAAGTGGCCTGCTCCTTTCTTGAAGTAAGTCCCACTTGGGAAACCGTCCTGCAGAATATTCCCTAAAAACACTTCATGTTTCTGAGCTGTGCTCACCTGCTGCCTGTCACGCGTTTGTAGTTGTCTTTGGAGTACACTGCCAGAATGCTGACGCCCGAGCCAATGTTAACCAGCAACATGGGGAAAGGGTTGTCAAGACAGCACGGCCTCTTGATGCAATTCTGCGTGTCAGACGGGTTCTCAAAATAATAACACTCAGGATGACCATTAAAGCCAACCGAGTCCATGTACAGAAGGCCCTGGATCAGACAGTCCAACTCATCCAACTTGAGCAGCTCAAGGTCTGCCGTCTAGAAAGGGAGAAGAGATTAAGACACGGAGAAAAATAAGAAAAGGTCAAAATATGTGATAGTATGATGATGTCATTTTCACAATGCCTTAAATAAGTTGATAATGCTAAAAAACCATTTGAACATTAATATGTTGTCCTCACCATTCTGAAATCATTCTCAAACTTGTAAGCTCCGCCCCCAGTGGCACACAGTGTTGTGTGCAGGCTCGAGAAGTGCTTGTCTTGGCCCATCTGAATGAATTTATGCATGCCAGTGGTGGGGAAGCGAATGAAGTGCAGGTTTCCGGTACGGCCACAGATGGTCAGGTTGCGTATTTCCAGGTGGACATCACGGACGCCGGTTTTGCCGTAAGCTGTGTTGGAAATGAGGTACCTGCGTATGCTCTTCAGATTCTCAACCTCCTCCTGCTCCTCTTCTGCTGTGATGTCTTTAGGCTCAAAGTAAACAAGTTTTACTAAAGTGCCGCCGATATCCATCCCGAACCAGGGAAAGGCTTGAAAGATATACACACAGACAGAGAAAAGAGAAATCATTACACACCTGAAGAGCATCACTTTTGTAACTTCTAACTCGCATTTCAAACCTGTATAACTTTCTTCTGCAAAATGCAAAAAAGGATATTTGGAAGAATGTTGGTAACAACACAGCAGTGGCACACATTCACGTTTATTGTATGGAAACAAAAGCCATGGAAATGAATGGGTGCAAGTTACCAACATTCTTCAAAATATCTTCTTTATGTTCTGCAGAAAAGTCATACAGGTCAGAATTCTGGGCTAAATTATCACTTTAAGTACAAAAAAATTGCAATGGTGAATATGAGATCTCCCCCCAAAATAGTGTTGAAAACAAAAATAATTTGGCTACTTTTCTATCATCAAAGCCTTGCTTTAGTAGTGTGTGTAAATTGTATCTCTATATTTAGGATACTACATATAATAAGTGATTGGTTGCCACAAGCAACGCTGGAGCAGCAAGTTACCGTGGAAACAGACAAGAGGCTGCAAATGGCTGTTTAAGGATGCTTGGCAGGTAAGAAACATAAGACATATGGACCATGTATCATCAGCGATGAAATGCGATTAAGGGACCGCTGGTTTTACATAATAAAGTAATAAAAATATTAAAAATCTCCACATAAAAATGGCCATCTGACTTATTAGATATGTTATAACTTATAATTGATGAAAGCATGGTCTGACCCCTATTAAAAAAAACTCTAAAAGCTCTAAAAAAAAAGTTCAGGGCAGCTCAAGGACACAGTGTTGATCTGATTGATCAATTGGGTTAATGGTTGCCAAAAGCATGAAACACTGTCAGCTGGTACAGGACAGGTGACAGTCCGTGTCTACAGCATTCTCCATTACATCATCATCTCAAATGACCCTTACACTTCCTTCCCTCCACCAATATAGACTTTGGAGTATGCTGTATTGCAAGGGTATTTAAAACATCAATATAGTACTCTTTACTTGAAATGTGCCAAAAAAGTGGAAAAGAGCCGCTACATTCATGGGAAATCCGAGCTGACCCCGTACACAGCTAAACAAACAAAATCGTTCTTAATTTTAAGTTTGTGTTTTACTGAAAAACAACTGCATGTTGAGGATGAGAAATTTATGTTTTGGGTGAAATGTTTCTCAAAGGAGAAGAATCACACGCAGTTTCTGTCAATCATGGAGACCTGTAGTGTAGGATCCCGTTGTTCATTTCTTCAAATGTCTTTGGTTTACTCACATTTACAAAAGACAGAAACAGATAAATGATTGTTTCTGGAAAAAGCTGTGCTCTGGCAGGTCTGCTTCTCCGCTTCGCTCTCCATGGCCAATAATTAACTTGTTGAATTTTTACAAAAAACTTTCTGAAGCCTGTGGATGTACGGAGGGAGAGCATTGAGCAAAGAAACAATACGTCATGCATCTAACTCTGCTTTTAAGAAACGGATCACGTTGAACGTGACAACTCAAAATGTTTAACCGACTAAAGCACTTAATGCATCAAACAGCATGATACTTGTCCTTGAAATACATTTCAAACTGGGGACCGATAGACACACATAAAATTCTGTAAAACTAGTACTGGAACAAAGTTGTTTCCTTGTTGAAGTAATTGAGCCAAAGACAGCAGATGATCACAGGAGGTGTGACAGTGGCGTGACATAATGACGCTTCTAAAGGCAGTACAGGCCATGTGGGTAAAAGGTCTGTTTACATCCCCCCGTGAGCAGAGACAGAGACACATGAACGGAGAGAGAGAATGAGAGAGAGAAATTGGCAGGAAAGTGTGGCCGTGTGGGGGGCTGGGATGGGTGAAAGCTGGCAAGAGTGAATGTGAGCAAGTGGAGAGGGGTTCATAGAGAGAAACAGGAGGGGGGTGGCAAGTCTGTGCCAATGTGAACGAGAATAAGCGAAGCGAGGATTTCCAATTGTGTCCATCGCTTACTAAACCAAACGTAACATAAATCTAAATAAATCAAAATGCTCCTTGAATAACCATTTTTATTTTATTATTGGGTTGCATGATTGTCAAAAAAACAAACAAAAATCAAGAAAACTTTTTAATTGCTAAAGTTTTGAATTATTTAACATTCTGTGAAGCAGCTACATAGTAAAAATTTAAAATGTGTAAATGTCTTTAATATAATGTAAATAATAAATAGTTGTGGGAGTTTTTCGTTAAAGTAAAAAAGTTGTTTCAGCCCTAATTGTAATCCCGATTATTTTGTCCATTCATTTTTCTCTGATCGCCTGATTTAAATATCTGTGTCCGTGAAACAAAGTGGCAAACTGTCAGCACATAAGACATTACAACTGGAGACAGAAGGGATGCCCAAGCTGAAACGCTCTGTTCTGGTTATCTGTTAAGAAAAAACCATAGTTGATGGGTCAACACATTAGAAAAGATCAACAAACAAAGCTTTTCTTAACAAAAGAATGAAGTGTGGAATGCAGACAAGCATGTTGGGCACGAGCAGTACAACTTGCACCAGCATTAAAGAAGAACTTACATTCCCTCTCCTCTTAAAATTGCCTAAATATAAGCACATTTCAACCCAAATGAGTTTCAACAACAACTTTTCTTCTACATCTGCTGTTCAAAAGCACAAATCTTCCCATCATTGAGTGATGTCAGTCATGTCTTACCTGGCTTCCTTGAACATTTTAACTTCATCCTGCTTTTTTTTCCTTCTTATGATATTCAAACAGTCAACAACAGCCCAGATCAACAATTCATTCATTCATGACAACAGTCTTACATCTCCAGTGTATGAGTTTGACGAAACAGCAGAACCAATTGAGTAAATTGGACATGTTGGAGCGAGGGGGCGTTCCCGTCTGTCCCTTTAACGCGGCCACGCGAAGAAAAAAGCCAAGCCGTGATTGGTCGCGACGCGCCGAGCCCTCCCATCAGAAGTGAGCTCAGCACACCTCCTGACCACAGGCCGACCAATCAGAGACCGAGAAGAACAATCTCAACGGTTTCATCAAAACAAAAGGCACATTTCAGGCACCATTCTGACGTCACGCTTTGGACCCTTGATCAACAGCTGATCGTAAAGATATCGGGGTTATATAAAGTCGTGTAGTTTAAGCAAAACAAATGTATTTATACTAATAAATAAAAAAAATATTATTAAAATTATTAAAACTCATTTTTAGCACCTCATCACAATGATAAGGCGCTAAAAATGAGTTTTATAATAACTGCATTTTTTTGTAAAACATTAATTTTCTCAACGTATTCTTGTTAAAGGGGTCTCGAAAAAAAATAAAAAAATAAAAATAACAACAAACTCACGCGGTCTATTTTTTCTGGCCGACTCCAGTCGCCTCCGCAGCCGACACCTCTTCACCGGGGATCCGGTGATTTCCGGCTCCTCGTCGCGGGGATTCTCGTCCGTCGAGCAGCTTCCGTTGCTCAGCTGTCGTCGGTTCGGCTTGTGCAAGCCGTTGGTGTATCCCGCTCCGTTCTGCTCCATCGCTGGTTTGGCTTTGTCCATATTTGATGCGAATTAAACGTTCCGTCGAGTCAACAGCGAACGGCTAACAGACCGCCGAGGTCACTGTCGGTCATATTTCTGTCGTCCCATGCAGCGCTGCGGCACGCACCCGTCATACAGCCGCTTCATGACGTCACTCAGAACGAGCTCGGAGCGTTGCGCAAGCAAGTTCTCACCGAGCTGTCAGTGCGGATGCTCTTATGTCTCTGGGCTGGTGTGTGGGGGTCATGCTGTGTCTTGTGGGGTTCAGAGGTCAATGAGGACGTGATTTCATCAAGTCTGATGTTCTCAATGGTCAATGAGAGAGATGCAAAAGGCAAAGCTCTTATTAAAAATAACACAGCACACATCTGGAACAAAAATACCATGCAGGAATAATGCAAAATGCATCCCAGTACTGTGATTGGTGATTCTGTGTTATGAATGTGACATCACAAAGTGATCTTAACATGTAATTGTTACCATTAAATCCAATCCATTATTTGTATTCCCTATTAAAATCCCTTGTTGATGGTGTTTAAACATCAGAAGGATCATTTAGAAATTGGTAAAAGTTTCCTGCGTTGTGGAGGTGACAAAAAAGGACACCGACTTTGGGAGACAACTGATTTGATTTATGTGAATGGGAATGTAGGAACCGGAATCAAACATATCCAACAAATGGAATAGAGATGGCTCTTTAAAGATCATAAAGTAATAACTTTATATCATGTGTCTGTTTGTGTGCAAAGTGTTGTGTTGTGGAGGTGACAATTCTGAAAATAGCCCCTCTATTACTATAAAAGTCAAGCTTTAAAAATCAAAACACGAAAATAAAAAAAGAGGCCTAACGTGGGTATCTGAACCCCCAAATGTGAGCACAAAAAACCTTTCGGATGCCTCAATATTTAAATGATTGGGTTGACATTTTCAGCGAATTGCCCAGATATCATTTAGGAAGGCACTTGTCATGTCTCAACCGGAATACATGCACACCAAAATAGACACAGAGGGGTCAAATCATGTAGGCACTTGGACGAATGTGACACCAGCATGACCTAAAGCGATACTTGGCTGGATCAGAGGGAACTGGTCGTCACTACAGTAACGTGACGAGTCCAGATGTCGATTTAAAAGCTGTTTTTAATGAACATTACTTAAGTTTTTCTTTTCTTTTGGTCTGATGTGTTCAACTACATCTTCTAACATTTTAAACAACCTGTTTCACTTTAATCAGACTCAAAATTTTTTTTTGCTACATTACTTCTGCTCTGTTGTTTACTTCCTGGTTTCTATTTTATCTATCTTTTTAAAAATCCCCTGTTTGTAAATTGTGTTTAATAGGAATGTATCAACCTGTATTTATTTATTTCTTCAAATATATTGTTATTCTGCGTTACATGTATGCACCAACGGTCTGCACAAATACAATATCAAAATTCTGTATGTGGCCATTTTGTTAGACCTTGACTTGTCTTTGGTAAGTAAGTGGATTTATTTTATATTCGGTTGATACATTTTTACAGATTACATGTATTTACTATAGTATTCACTAAACATTAAGAGTAATAACATGTGATAATAACTGGTTTATTTAAAATTTTATTACTTAATTTTTATAATGTTGATGAATGGCATCTATTCACTTGCATTGGACTGAATAGGTGCTGTTCGGTTATCAACCTTCTTCAAAATATCTCCTGTGTAATGATGCAGGTTTGAAATGTCAAGATGGTGAGTAAATGCTAACAGAAATGTCAGTTTTGGATGAACGATTACTTTAAGGTTACAGCAACCTCTTTATTTGTAAAATCTAATGTGGGACATTGTTCTGGGCATAGAAAACAGACTGTCCCATTCTTGTGATCAAGATGTAAATACACAAGGTCAATGACATCAGCAAGCCAGATGATTGTAATTCATGTGTGTCTGAAATGATTCTTTAATGTTTTAGTACACCTTAAGAAAACTATTAATTTTCAATAAACAGGTTTGACTAGTCTTTGTGTTAACATGAGTGCTATAACAGACTTTTAGTGATTATTAGAAAATCTAATCTGCATAATTTTACCCATATCCCCCTTACACCATCCACAAACTTTCAAAGACACAGCCTTCTCTTTTTTGATCGGACTGTTTACCAGGGAATTTCTGTACTGTCCCATGCATACGCTTTTCCAGTTTTGCCAATATTTAAGCTGTCCACAATCTTCATAAGGCATTGTACAGAATACTCTGTGCTGAACAGCTTGTCCTTGGGAACATTTCGGTGATAGGGCCTAGACAAATCCGTGTCTACAGTTCCAGGATGAAGGGACACGCAAACAATTTTACCCCGACCTCGTCCAAGCTCAATGGACAGGTTCCTGGTTGCCATGTTTAATGCAGCTTTAGACATCCTGTAGCTGTACCAACCTCCCAGAGCTGGAAACGAAACAACAAGTAAACATTGAACTTGGTGCGTACAAACAATGTACATTTATCAGATCTTGAATATTTGAAGAGGCTATAAAAAGCTTATCAGTACAACAAACAGAACAGGTAAAACAACTTAACAAAATACCTGTAAAGTATCTTCTGTTTAGATAGATCAGTATCATTTTAGAATTCAGTGTATGTGAAATAGCAGTATGTAGAGATCATTATACACAAGTTAGACTTTTTTGTTTAAAGTGACGATTTAACCAAGAATAAAAATTCCAAAAGTCATTATTAACTCATACTCTTGTCATTTCAAGCATGAATTACCTTGTTTTTACAGCAGAAAACAAAAGAAGATAATTCGAAGAAAGTTGGTAAATAGTCATCAATGGCACTCTTTCACTTCTACTGTATAGACACAAAACAAAAGGCGAAAAAGGAGCAATTACCAACATTCTTCACAGAAGTGTTCTGTGGTCATGCTACTTTGAAATGTAAAGAGTGTGAGTAAATGATAACTTTTTTATATTTTGAGTAAAACATCCCTTTAAGTAATTTTGTACAAATATTGACAACCACACCCCTTGTGATACTAACCATTTTCTCCTATTGATCCGACTCTAGCGGTCATGTTAACAATGATTCCAGTGTGTTGCTTGGCTTTCTCTTCGGGCTGTTGGCCAAATGCACCGGTCCCCATCTGCAGCAATGGGGCAAAATGCTTGACCATCACCAGTGGACCCACAGTATTTGTGGTCAATGTGGAGATGATTCCCTGTTTAAAGACACTAATGATAAACCAGGAAAACAAAAAGACAATAACTAAAATGCACGGTTACGCATTTGGCAGATACTTTTATCCAATTATACATTGATATTTGATTTTAAACTCCTACGTTTGAACACATAACTTGGGCGTTGCGATGCCATGCCCTAACCACTGAGTAAAAGGAAAGCTATTTTCATTTACATTTATTCATTTGGCAGATGCTTTTATCCGATTATACATTGATATTTGATTCTAAATATGAGAAACTCCTACGGTTGAACCCATAACTCGGGCGTTGCGATGCGATGCCATGCCCTAACCACCGAGTTAAAGGAAAGCTATTTACATTTACATTTATTCATTTGGCAGACACTTTGGACTCACAAGAATTGTGTAGTTGTCAATCATCAACACAGCAGAACCAAAGGTGGGGTAAGGTGTCTATATCAATGATTGAAGTGCCAATCCTAGTGTTCATGCTGACACTGGGATTGGAACCCACAACCTTCTGCTTACAAGTCCAACTCTCAAACCACCACACCTGGCCTATTTTTCTTAAAAAAAAAAAAAAAAAAAGCTAACATATTTTTATATGCAATAACAAACTCCCATGTCTACCCAACCCACTGCACAATTGTAACCTGTGTGTACAGTCTGTACTTTGTGAACATTGTTGCATAATGAACAAAAGCACACGTGTGATGACATTGTGACACAACTTTTGTTCTCAGGGTAACTTGAACTTACCTGGGCTGACACGTCTCTTAAACTCGTTTCTCCTTTACCAGAAGGATGCAGCATTGCAGAACAATTAACGAGCAAATCCACTTTCCCAAAGGCAGATCTCACACTTTCAGCTGCGCTCTGGATGTCCTCCTCCCTGTTGACATCCAGTCTCAGCACAGTCAATCTGCCCGCGTGCTGCGCTGCTAGAGCCGCCAGATGAGGAGAGGCGTCCGGGTTCCTGCATGCTGCGATCACTGCGGCCGGAGATTTATTTAAGAGCAGATATCTGCAAAACTCAAACCCCAAACCCCTGCTTGCACCCTGCACCAAAGCCACAGCTGCCATTGGATCTCTATACGGAAACACCACTGGGTTCGGATTGACTGCCCTCTATGGGGGGAGGAAGGACACTTACACAACCAATGTTATGTATGTTATGTGATCAATGTTTGGGGATGTCTATTGGAAATGAAGCCCCCCCCCAGAAAAAGGAAATAACTTTCAAATTCCATTAAAGTTGTCAAAACCTGTACAAATGTCTTTGTTGTGTTTAACACAAAAATAGATAGTTGGAAGAATGTCTGCAGCTGAGATTCCCAGGACACTGTTACTAGCATTGCAAATAGAGTTTATTTTTGTGTTTTGAACAACTAAGAGATTTTAAAGATTAAATAAAGACATTGACTTTTAAATGTCCCCGGATCTATGTTGCTAACATTCTTCTAAATATCTTTCTTTGTGTCGGACGCAATGTATACATGTTATTGATAGAATAGAATGGGATTCATCAGATAGAATTCAATCAGATAGAATTCAATCAGATAAAATTCATGACAGAAATGTGAATTTAATGTCTTTTCATATCCTGACTCTGAATGATTGATATGAATTTGTTTAATATACAATATATGTGCTATGCAGCCAACATGGAACTAAATAACGAACAAACAAATTATGAATAAGTAATCCTGTGAGAATGTTCTTAGATTATGATGTTGTCAAATAAAGTATTTCAAAAACTCAATATGTCTTACATTTCCCAATAGAGTTCGAGGTATTTCACTGGTCCAAATTTATCAGAAACACTCCATCAAAACCGAACAAGTAACATCAAAAATGTCTTAATTAATTAATTGATTAATTATGTTGCCAATGTGGACATTTTAATGCTATTCTTTATTATTTTAACGATTTATATTCTTATTTGCCCACTAGGGGACGATAGTGCAGTTTGTATGTTTGCTTGCGGTTTGTGTTCCCATACATTTATATTTACATTTACATTTAGTCATTTAGCAGACGCTTTTATCCAACATACCAACATTTTTATCCCATACTAATGAAAATAATTTATATTTTATATTATTAAAATGCATTACCTTCTTAAAGTTGTTTATTAAAACCAGCAGAATATAATCTGTAACAAATTCATAATTTGTCTAAAAACACTTCTGGTACTTCCAGATTATTTTAATTAGTTCTACAACAATATGAATAAAAGATCTACCATATTAATGTCTCACCAGGAATATATATTTTAAACCAACGAGCTGATATTCAACAGATGGGATTAAAACACAAGTGCATCATCATTTAATTTCCCAGATTATAATTCCGAATAATCCAAATAACCATTTGTAAGGGGGTCGTATTTTAGAGGTGATCTAGTCTCGTTTTCATCATTTTTGACAGAACAAAATGTGACAAATTGACTATCAGCTCCATATAAAGAAAACGAGCAGCGCGTCACGGATTGAGCGCGTTACGAATTGAGCGCGTTGCGGAATGAGCGCGTTACGGATTGAGCGCGTTACGGATTGAGCGCGTCACGGATTGAGCGCGTCACGGATTGAGCGCTAATCTGCAGCGCGTCACGGGCAGCTGTAAACTCGGACCATCACCGGTCCCTCTGAAAAGTTGATGGATAAAAGGAGCACGGCATGGTGGTGGGCGAACCCAACAGCACCGGTGTCGCCCAATTCTACGGAGGCAACATGAAGACCCTGATGTCTGAGGAGCGCGCAAGAGAGACAAGTTTGGAGAGCTACAGAGGAACCATGATCTCCGAAGCTCTTTCATTGAAGATCGCGCATGAGTCTCGAGAGGCGCCTGAGTCTGGGTCTGTAGACATGAAGCCTTCAAGCTTTCCTGTACTTTTGGAGATGACGAACGGCACGCATTGCGCGGAGCAGATCCTGAGTTATGGAGAAGTGGAGAAGGTCCTGATCGGCGGTGTGCTCACTATGCTCACTCTCATCACCATCTGCGGGAACCTTCTGGTGGTCATCTCCGTGTGCTTCGTGAAGAAGCTGAGACAGCCCTCCAACTATCTCATCGTGTCCCTCGCCCTTGCGGACCTCTCCGTGGCGCTGGCGGTGATGCCCTTCGTCAGCATCACAGACCTGATCGGTGGACGGTGGATTTTTGGGAAGTTCTTCTGCAATGTGTTCATTGCCATGGACGTCATGTGCTGCACAGCTTCCATCATGACACTTTGCGTCATTAGTATTGACAGGTAGGTGAGGTCTTTATCATGATGCTTTGCTTTGGTTGCTTAAATTAAAAATGGTCCTTGTTTTACCATACCACAGGTACCTGGGCATCACCAGACCCTTGACGTACCCGGTGAGGCAGAGCGGGTGGTGCATGGCCAAAATGGTCCTCTCTGTGTGGTTGCTCTCGGCCTCGATCACCTTGCCACCCCTCTTTGGATGGGCGCAAAATGTGAATGATGACCGAGTGTGTCTCATCAGCCAGGACTTTGGCTACACCATCTACTCCACGGCTGTTGCTTTCTACATCCCCATGACCGTCATGCTGGTCATGTACCACCGCATCTACCGTGCCGCAAAGCTCAGCGCCGCCAAACACACCATAACTGGCTTTCCCCGAGAGGAGGCCGAGGAGGTGGATGGTGGGAATGGGACTGAAGAGCCTGTGGGTGTGGATTGCGTCACGGTGGCAATCAAGCTCCAGAGGGAAGTGGAAGAGTGTACGCGGCTACCCCAGATCCTGCGGGGTGTGGGCAGGAGAAGCTCAGATCGAAGGAGCATCTCCATCTTCAAACGGGAACAGAAGGCCGCGGCCACCCTTGGGGTGGTGGTGGGAGCTTTTACTGTCTGCTGGTTGCCGTTTTTTCTTCTTTCCACGGCCCGGCCCTTCATATGTGGGACAGAATGTAGCTGTGTCCCATTGTGGGTGGAGAGAACTCTGCTTTGGTTGGGGTACGCCAATTCACTCATCAATCCCTTCATATATGCCTTCTTCAACCGGGACCTGCGCACCACTTACCGGAGCCTGCTTAGCTGCCGTTACCGCAATATAAACCGTAGACTGTCGGCTGCCGGCATGCATGAGGCCTTGCGGCTGGTTGAAAGACCGGAGGCGGTTGTCTCTGGGTGACCCATGGTGTGCACACAACATACCGAGTTAAAAGGTTTTGCTTTGGAGGTCAGAACTCAACATCCTAAATGATGTTGTTATTTAAGATTGTGCAGAAGGTGTTGCAGCGAGTGCTGTTTTTGTTGAACCTTCAGACTGAAAGGGTGCAGAATGGAAACCATATTTAATAGAGATGAGCATGTTGGCCACTCCGTGCAACCTAACACATCATACACTGGATTTACTCAGATTTAAGGGGGTTCTGCATCCTGGATCAATACAAAGACATCTGTTTAGGGCAGGAAGTTTAAGCTAAGATTGAACTATTTCAGCATAGTTTCAACTTTCATTGAGCCGCAAGAAACTCGTTTGTCAACTGTCAGTACCCGCTAACTCAGTAAGGGTAATTCATTTGTGTCCGTGTCCTGAGACTCTTTACAAATGACAACTAAGGACAAATCGTTTCTGCTTTCCGCAACCTGCACACGCTTCACCTACCAATCGTTTCATGCTTTGATGCACAGATCTAATGTCAGCTAAGCTTCTTTCTGCATATGTGGTTAAGCCTGAGGGGACAGTTGGTAATCTGACCTCTAATCAGTAATTAATGCTACACCAATGGGATTCTAAAAATATGGACCTGGTACCTCTTTGGTGTAGGGAGCTATTTATTGCTTTATTCTGCATGGATTGTGTGCAAAAGCTTGGCTTAACTGTTTGTTGTAAAATATGTGTTACTATGGCCACAAATTATATAAAGGATATAAGATTGACTTTTGATGCCCACTTTTAATGTCGTTTTACAATGTGTATAAAAAATGTACATAATCTGGTTTGTAGATGCCCCATTATGAACAGGGCTCTACAGACCGATAAATGTCTTCATTGTTAAACCTCTTTAATGTTGTCTGTTGTATACATTTCCAATGTATGCTGGAATAAAGAAATGTTGAATTCAAAAAGATTTTTTCTTCTGGATACATTTCTATAACTATTAATTTACTTTTATTAAAGAATACTTTCCTATTTTAAGTTTAATGTAAACTAATAGCACATTTCCAACAACTCCAAGGCAATAGAAAAAACTTTGTGAATGGTTTTCATGCCTTTTTGTGAAACTTATTTTTTTCAAATTAAAACAATTTGAAAGAAATATACAGTTCCGGAACAACCTGAGAGTTAGTAAACTATGCAATAAATAATTCATTCATCATTATAAATCTATAAGCTCAACTGATTGGCACCTGACAAACTAAACTTCTAAAGGAGGATCTTGAAAGAAACTGCAATAAATTGTGACAGAATTTTCCATTTTTCCACTTAGGCTTTAAACCCATCAGCTCATTGGTTTGGCACTTGACATACCAAACATCTATACAATGATCTAAAAGGTTGCAATAAATTATGATCGAGTTTTCATTTTTGGGTAAACAATCCCTTTAAATTTAGCAGCTCAAAAGGTTGGCATCAGACATACCAAACATGTATAGGATCATCGTGAAAAAAACTTTAAATGGTCAAAAAGGACCTTAAAAAGCTTTATATTGATCTGCAGAATACTGAATATATGGCTGGCTGTGCTCAGGGTTGAAAGGATAAAGATTGTGAGAAAGGAAGTAGAGAAGTTAATTGAGGGTGTCTTACTATTCGCCAAAAAAATGAAATCACTCAGTATGGCTGGAATATAATTAGTTTCTCAGTCCATGAGATCCTGCTGTGAATTCTATTTAAAGGGTCCGGAATCTCTACCTGTGACAGCTACCTGCTGCAGGTGACAAAGTTTCATTCTAAGAGAGGCTGAATTGCTTCTTATGATGGTAATGACAAGGTCATGTTTTCAGAGAATTTTTTTTCTTCTTGAGCTACATGAATTCTATTCTCTGACTCCCTGCTAACACATAGAAATCAGTTTTTGCCCACTGTGCTAAATAAGTAAAATAAGGTGATTTTGAAGCCACTTTGATAGATAGACTGAAGAACTGCAAAATTACAGGTCAGTATTATTCCCTTATATTTCACCCCACTGAGAGTATACTTTGAATTGTATGAGCCAGAGAGCAGAAAATTGAGTGGGTTGTTAACACCTTTCTGGAAGGTACAGAGGACAAGCACATAATATATACAATTTTTCTCAGTGGTATATATATATATATATATATATATATATATATATATATATATATATATATAATTATTCATGAAATGGTTTACTAAAGTGTGCCATTATTATACTTATTTTTAATTTTTTAATTTATTAACTAGAAAGTGGGACAATTTAGTCCCAAGGACTAATAACAAGGAGATCACTTGTTCATCGATATTAGTATACTATCTAAATAGGTACAGTATATATAAATAAGCTATTTCCACCATGTTTATTGTCTTCTAATTCTATGATGTCAAGAGGAATTTTATGGTACTTTGTTCACGACATTATCTCATTATTTTGAATAAAAAAGAATTGAATATATGTCTCAATTACATTTGGAAGCTGGAGATACCAAAAATAACTTAAAACAATGAATAGAACCTAAAATGTCAATTCTGTCATCATTTAAATACAAAACTTTTGTGCTGACATTCTTCAAAATATCTTCTTTTGTGTTCTGCAGAAAAAAGAAAGTCATACAGAGTTGAATCGACAACGGAGTAAAATCAAGAACTGGGTGAACTGTCATTTTAAGATTCTTCAAATAATCCTACTTAATCCACTTTGAAATATTTCCTGTAAAACCCCTTTGGGTTTTTATTTCTCCCATTTAACATAGTGCTATATATATATTAATTATAATAATACAGTTCTAGTTTCTGAAGTAGACCGTATTAACTACTCACATAATCCCCGTGCTTTAAAGTATATACGTCTTCTTCAAACAGACTGCTCAGACTTACACTGAAAGACTACGAAAGAGAAGAGAGAGTGAAGAAAAGAAATGAACAATAAGAGGCTTCATCTGTTTTGTGCACTTCAGACTGATTACATCATACATGTGTTTGACTGCTTAAAAAAACGAATAAATATTCATGCTGTTGTTTCACAACAAAAGTAATCACAGACTCATTTCCATTATATCCACAAAACAACATTCATTTAAAAATCTGGTGAATTCATAAAACAAATAAATAATATTTCAGAGAAGCATTCAGATTGAAAAACGTGTTGCTATAGGATATGAGTTGCTCATCGGTGACGTTTGTGAATATGTCATCTACTCACAAATCCACTCAGATCTGTCTCATTCTATCCGTCTGTCACTGTTCATTTTATCAGAAGGGTGGACAGCTGCTCAGTGTCTAACCCAAGGGCTTCCTCACCACACTGTTTATGTGATAATGGAAGGACTCAGTCATTGTCTGTGCGGGTCATTTTTATAATGGTTAATATAATTATGTCTGTATGGCAGGGAATGTTCGTGTGTGATTGCATGCACTTCTGGCTTCTTTCATGTCAGCTTTTTAAATAGGGACTGGAAGGCAGGATAAAATGAAGTAGGCAGTTAGATAGATGATTTGTTAAGGGTCTCTTAAGGTCTTACTAATACTTTTTTTCATTTAAGTGCTTTAACGTTTATTTCCTTATTGAACTGAACACATGTGATGACCTGACCTTAAGACCTTAAGATATTCAATCATTATTTAAATACATTAAATTGTACATTTATAAGATGTTATTATATAACAATATACAATAATTTGAGCAATACCTAAGGAAGCTGCTTACTATTGATGTTTTATGGAAGCACATGGTTCCATAGAATTATATTATTCTTTACAGTTTACGGCATTGTATTAAGTATATTCCCACATATTTGTTATGTAAGGCATTTCATATTTCATTTGAATATTATGAATTTGACGTAACTTATTTTTTACATCGTCACACTTTTCAAGCAAACTTCAATGAAGCTAAAATGAAATAATTAAGCATGCAAAATTTAAAATTGCATTAATATCTTAAGAATTAAGCAATTAAATATTAACTTAAATGGAGTTCACCTTTTAAAGAAACTTTTGTCATGAATGATACAACTGCACATTGTTTCAAACCAGTATCAAGTTTTTGATCTGATGAACAGAAATAAAGATATTTCGAAAAATGGTCATTGAGATTTCTGGGGCACTATTGTCTACCACACAAACACACAAAAAAATGGTTGCTGAAATTACTCAATTTATGTCCATCATTCCACATGATCCAATTTAGTGGATTGTTTTTTTAGTTTTACGAATTGGAATGTTTTAAAAATGTATAAAATGTGTGGAACTGATGGACAACATACATTTGCGTAACTCTTTGAACAACTCTTTTTTTCAGTATATTTGAAAAAATGTAATTGGTTGCCCCAGAAATCTTAGTTGTTACATTGTTCTAAATATCTTCTTTAAATATTGCCTTAAAATCTTGATGCTTTACAAATAAATCTTTGGGACATTATGTCCCATCTACCTATTTTGTTTGTTTCCATGTTTTCAGGGCATATCAAACTGCACAAGACGCTTGGGGCACCTTAAACAAGTTTGGAATTATAAGGCTGCCCATCAGGTTCTTACATTTGCACATCCACATACATGATCTGTGTGCTCAAAGGACCGAACGGTGTTTACGTATACACACATATGGCATGTCAATGTCTGGGAGCGCTTGAAGCATCAAAGCCTCTGTGTTGTATTCCCCTTTTGCGAGAGAAATTACAGATGGCTGTGCTCTCCACAGCTATCCCATAATCTCACAGCAGGGACACAGGAAGGGCAGACATGCACAAAAAAACACATTCAGAGTTACACATCAGGAACACATGACCTTATGAAATGCCTGTGGGAAATGGTATCTAGGGTGAGATAGGAATGCTGTTATGTTGGGGGTAAATTGATCGGATGCCAATACAATAAATAAGGTGTTGTAATATAATACAGAAATGTTAACATGTGCAAAACTTGGCAACACAGTGCTGGAGTGGTGACATGGTGGATACCTCATGGTCCAAGTCAAGACGTTACCGACATTCATAAAAATATCTTCTTTTGTGTTCTGCAGAAGAATGAATGGATACCAAGGAGAGAGAATAAGATGTAAATATCTGATACTTGATGCAGGTATCATATGAAAATGGAGTTATTTTTACATCAGAGATAGTCTTTCGATAGATCATATGTCATTTCTAGAAGGATCTCTGAAAAAACTGAAAAGCGTTCTGAAATATGACACATATTTCAATTTAATCAGCAACACACAACCCCACTCATACCCACGTTCTTTTGCCTCTGATGCTTGTGATTTATACATTGTTTAATTTATTATTTTTATATGTTTTAATATTTGGTGTGATGTGTAAATCATGTATGACTCATTCAACAGATCACATGTTTCATTACATTACAATGCGTTTAAATGTAATGCATCACATGAAAGCACAAACTGTATTTCATCCCATAGAAAACAGGTACACAAATAACACTTTTACACAAAAGCTTTTACTGCCTATACTGTTATTTTACCCCACATATTTATCAGATGGCAAATTACAAACACAAACCCCCACACGAACCTGTGTCTCTGAGAATGTAGAAACAGGAAAACACATAAAAGTTTAGCCTTGAGAAGAGAACACTTATTGCTGTTGGCATTACACCATATAAAGGATAAAACCCAACCCATTTCACCCATACATTGTTTGACTAAGCTGAGATAAATGAAAATGTGAATAGAAAGCCACAAGCACAAAAAACTCTTCAGATGAAAGAAATATAATGTGTTTACATCAGTGGATGGTTCTCTACATTTATTACAGTATTGACATAGCAGATGGACAGACATAAAGGCCATACACACTACTAAACAAACTTCACAGATACAGGCATGTATTTTAAAACCCTACTTTCCAAAACCTATTTTAAATTGTCTTTAATCACATTTTGCTTATTTTTTTACCAAAAAGGTCGAGGGGAGAAACAATGCAATTTATGTTTACAGCCTCACTATAAAAAATATTTCATATGGCTTAGCAAAGATCTTCAAAATAAGCATTTATACCAACTTAATAAAATCTTTTAAAACATGACATATATTTATTTAGTAGAAAACATTAAAATAATTGAATTTCTCATAAATTTATTTAAAGATTTCTTAAGTTCATGTAAAAAGAAAGCATATTTTAACAAATATATTTGTAACGTAATCCTTATTTTTTTGTGAATTATAAATTAATTATTTGAGTAAGTCGGATATACTTATTTTTCAACTCTCATATGCAAATTTAATCTCTCTATTCATTAATTTCAAAGCATTCAAATTAATTTTTCTTTGGTGTAAATTTTTTTACATAAACAGAATATTTTACATGCATGTGGCCCAAGGGGGACGAACATTTTCTCGATGAATGTATGTTTTATATTTTTATAGACTTCACTTCACTTTACAATAACCTTGTAATTCTTGACAGTTAGTTATTGTATTAGCTAACATGAACTAAAAGTAAACAACACTTATGCAGCATTATGTGATTTTTAGCATTAACTTGTATAGAAGTTACAGTTTAATATATATATATATATATATATATATATATATATATTACAATTAAAAAATTACAATTCAAGAAATTCATGTAAAACATCCATCTACACATCACTCAAAGTTCGCAATAATTATATAATAACTTACACACAGCCTAAGTGTAAACAGATCAATAAACATGGGTTTCTCTATAAAGCCAAGTATATAAACTTAATGTGTCTATCAGTACTGTAAGAACAGCAGATACATAACAACTGAGGTTTTACTTTCCTGGACTCAATACTTTTAAACACTGAAGCCTTTTGGCAAATTTTAAGCATCTGTCAGAAAGTTTTTTTCTGACAATTTGAGAAGCGGCTGCTTCTGGAGACGAGAGCCTTTATTTCTGCGAGGCACAACTTTCTGTCTCTATCCTTCTTTTCTTTCTTTCCCTAAATGTTTCTTTTCATTCGTTTACTAAACATTACTTCTCATTTCCCCCATCTGTAAGATTCCCATCCGTTCCAAATCTTGATTAAGGCCCCCAGTTAAGCCCACGCCTCCTCTTTCCCCTCATCAGGGCTGATGGTGGCAGCTTACAGCGTTTGGTAATGAATCTTTAGTGTGTATTGAAGCATCTTGCATAAATCAACAACATTATGAAGTGAAGAGAGGGAGAATGACATTATGTTGTGATGATGAGCTCTCTCTCTCCACTCTTGCCATAATTGTTCATGGTTCGTGAATGCTTTGGATGACTGAGTTTGACAGATGACCTCCTCCTCCTCACAATTTAAACTGAATTTCTGCTATTATATACTCACCATGTCTTATCAAAAGCACCATTTAGGAATCATACAAATAATCAACAATTTGTGCACTAATATTGAGGAATGTTGTTGTGAGAAAAATAATAACATTATTAACATTGAAGAGGACAAAATGTACACTTTTGGTGAACTATTTATTCGGATTAAGTATAATTACTTTATTCAGCAATTTTGAGGGGCTCGTCCACCCAAAAATACAAATTCTGTAATCAATTGCTCAACTTTAAGTTGTTCCAAACTTGTTTGTTCTGTTTGAGATATTTAGAAGAATTGTAACAACCAAGATTTCTGGGGCATCAATGGCTATCAAAAAGTAAAATTTTTAGTTAATAGTGCCTCAGAAATCCCACTTGCAAAAAATTTTTCACAAAATGATTATTCAACAGAAACTTGATAGAAACTATAGATATTACAGTATTTTTATTGTTGGGTGGACCATTTCTTTAAAGGTCACTGTTTTGGAGGCAAATAATCAGTCCTACTTGAAACAGCCTCATCTTCGCTGACCAACTGCATCTGGAAACTTTTTTTTTTTACAAATGAAATGCCATATGGCCTTTTATTGAGTGACCTTAATAGAGGCAATATTTCTTCCATGTGTCGTATTTATATTCTGAAGTGCACAGTGAGCACAAGCATAAAGTGTTTGGATATAATGGTGAACATAAACCTACAAGGACGGTCAAAAATTTGAGAAGAAAAACAAGACCAACAAAAACACGATGTTTACATCTTGCAACAGTTTCATGCAAAACTGCTCTGACAATTCAACCATTAAGTTTAAACAGAGTTACCTTACAAATATATATACCCTGCTTAAAATAAAGGTTATATAAAAGGTCTTGGCTATGAAGCCATGAAGTAATAATCTGTAGTTCCTTGAGAAATCTTAAGTGAAAGTTTTTTAACTGTAAGTTTTTGTATCTTATCTTTGCATCTTACAATAAATAAGCTCCTAAACAATTCACTCATAAATGAAAATGTCATCATTTACTCCATCTTGTCATTGTGAAATGTGTGACTTTCTTTCTTCTGCAAAACACAAAAGAAGATATTTTGAAGAATGTTGGTAACCAAATACCGCTCACTTGTAATGTATGGACACAAAATCAATGCAAGTCATGCAAGTTTAATGGGTGTGTAAATCATGACAATTTTCATTTTAGGGTGAAATGTCACTTTAGAACATCAGAGCATCCAAAGACATTGGTTTGCATCAGTGCTAGACAGCAGAGTTGCAAGAATCAACAGTACTTGGATTTGCTTTATACTACATACCTGGATTTGTGTTGTTGTTTAATTGTTTGTAGTGTTGGATTTATAAAAACACTTAAATGGATTTGACTAGGACTGCTTGGTCAAAAGATTATTTTTTTACAATTAAGAGTAGCATTGTGTTTAACTACCTAACCAATGCAATTACAATACACCATTATGGTTTTACATTTACAGGCCAGACGAAAATGTGTGTTTTTGTTGTCGGGTTGCCATTTTAGTTAAATCCCTTTAAATCCTGTAAAACAACATTAATTATGTCTCTGCGGTCAAAGAACAAAAGACAGGCCTCAGCCAACAAGCTGTTTAACACCATGAGAAGCATAATTATTCTTTTGTATTTCCTTTTTATTTCAGAAAGAACAGAGCTAAATTTAAACATGACCAACGAGGGATTCCATTACAGAGTTCAGCTTAAAAAACATTTCCAGAAGAGATGGTAAAATATGTTTGTAACTGTTATTTTGTTTCCCTTTTTTGGAGTCTTGGATTTGTTGAATCAAGATTAAATCAATTAAATCTTTTATCAAGAAGCAAACTTTAAAATATCAATTTATTTTGTTTTACTTACAATAACACCAGAATATCTACAGCAGATATTCTGGATGAGCTCCATTTATTGAATTAGATCATTCCTGCCAAGACCAAAAGTATTAAGATAATGGGAATTCAACAGAGTTCAGTCATCACAAAAAAGTACCACAGTGGTACAGTAGTATATTGGGATTCTAACACTATGGTACTGAATAGCGACTATCATTGTTACTATTATTGCAGCCATTCAGAATTTAAATGGACAATTCAGAATTAAATTGTTGACAAATTCAAAGTTGACAATCACTTTTATGACTACTTTGAAGGATTAACCTAATAAACATACACTTAGTAAACTGAAATGTATTTAATACAATTATATTATAAAAAATATAGCCCAGTGTATAAGAAGTACACCAATAAAGTTTAATTTTAATATCAAGTTATGTGTGTCAGTTAATATGTTAATACATTAAAACTATACTTAATATGAAATTAATGTTTTAAAAATATATTTTAGTAGGGAAGATTTTGAAAAAGCCAGTAATAAACATCAAGGGTGACAATGATAAGGACAACTGACAAAATATGAAAATCATAGAAAAATTGGACATGGATTTGGAAGGACAGCAAAGATTTGCTAGTTGCATTGTAAAAAAGATACCCTAATTGTTAACTGTTTCATATAATAATGTATTATATGTATAATTTTCAAGTTTATATATAAACTATAATATTTTCACATTTTTTTTCTTAAAATGTAAACATGACTGTCTGGACAACACTTATTATTCAATCAAAGTGATAAACTGTAATAATTAATTTTATTTTGTTGTATTTGCATTGTTTTTTATATTTTATTACAAAATCAAATCAACCAAACGGTAGTTTGATTGACATTACACAGAATGCACACCAAAGTGTATAAAACCCTGAGCAAAATATAGTAACCCTTCAAAAACTGTCATTAATATAAAAAAAAGAAACCTTAGGGTTATTATACCCAGCACACTACATGATAAATCCATTATGTTTGTTCACAGTAAATACACAGCGTACATTACCGCTCGAGTGCATGTGAAACATCATGATGCTGAAGGTGTGAAAAGTATAAAACAGCAGGTGCTAAATGCTCATGAAAATCTGACTCACAAACTGAATCAGTGCCATTTCTAACATGGGGAAAAAAGCAACATCCTGTGACCGGCAAGATTACGTTAAAGAAATGCTCACAGATGCTTTTCCAAGAAAACATCTTTCAAGAAAAAGAGAGGACAACTCGTGTTCAACTAAGAACAATGCCGCTCATAATTTACATCTGAGAATGTAAACAAATGTCCCATGTTTTTGGTTTGAAATTAAACAATATTTAAACAAGGACTCTTAAAAATACATACGCTCTTGTCATTTCAAACAAGTATGACTTTCTTTCTTCAACAAAACGCATATTTTTAGAAGCGTTGCTGGCTGGCATCCATTCACACAATTTAAACGAATAAATACCACTGCTGTTTTGTGGTCCAAAGTCATTCAGGGTTTGAAATGACAAGATAGTGTAAAAATTATGAAAGAATTTTAATTTTAGGCGAGCTATCCCTTAAGAAATTATGGATCAATAAAGGCTTATTTTTTCCATTTAGTTTCTTTACATATTATTTACATGTCTGTAATTCCTCCGTTCAACGCAAGATAAAAAATATTTGAACAAATGCTCATGTTCCTTTTGTTCATTGCAAACTGTAAACAGTTATTGATGCATTCAAATGATTGTATGAATACATTTTTCAACTTTATAAAATCTTGGAATAGATGGATTGGTTTGTTTCAGATGTAAATATATTAATAATCTGGATAATAATCTATGAAGTTTTAAAATAGATAAGTTGGCAAACGATTTTATTCAGTAGCTTCCGGCAGAACATTTTCCCAGGCGAATGGTAACATGGCAAGATAACACCTCATCTGAACAGAACAAATTTATTATAGTCACTCAGCAGTACGGGTACAGATTATGTTCTCAACCTGGCACAAACAGGGCAAGATGGTGCGTGTGACTGCTGAGCATTAATTTACTCACAGCCTGAACAAAAAAAGTCGAAATGTTCACATCGAGATCCTTAGAATGAACTCACTTCGTTGTTTCAAACCTATTTAAAGCACAACTTCTGATGAGGACGAGCACTTCCAACCATCCCCGCAGGCTCTCTCTCTTTACAACCGTCGAGATAGGGCTGCACTCGGCATGTTTATCATTTCAAATGATTTTGTCATTTTCTGAGCTAAATTATAGGTGCTGCAAATGATAATTACTGCATTGTTTACCGGCCTTGGATGCCCTTGGATGAGGCTGATGCTAACATCCCGTCTCTTCATTCTGAAGGGTGACCAAGAAATGAGAACTAAATATAGAAAAACTTTATTTTGTGTGAGTGCATCAATTAAGTGACGTAACCAAATGACACCCACAAAGACTCATCTAAAAGACCCACAAAAACTCAAAACCTGATAATACCTGGAAGGCATATATACCTCTGAAGTGCACAGGAAGTAAATAAGCACATGTACAAATAAACATATATTCGCAGTTATGACGTCTTAGAAATTCAGCAACAAAGACCTGCACACACGCAGCTGGACCTGTAAACACCCATGTTTGGAATTTCGCCTCCTCCTCGCGCTGCAGTTTTCACTCCTCCATTTTGTCTTCACCACATTCTGCCACATTTCTAACACCATGAATCATCGTTGCAAACACCAACCCATTCACATCCTGCCATTCAGTACTAACAAAGCCTAAACCTGCTTCCTAGCTCCTTTCCCTTCCTTTCTCTCTCCGAATGCCATCTCAGATAAGGGTCATGGCGCCGCTGTGATGGGAAAGCGTAGGGATTTGTTCAGTAATTCAAACGACTCGCACATTGGGTATTATTAAGAAACTGGTTTACAGTTTTACTGCTGTCTTAATAGAGAGATTTATACATGTGAGTGAAACATACCAATTTGTGACAGACTAACGTGTACAGAAACAAAAGAACTCGGTGGGATGAGTGAAAATAAACAATAAAACCAACAATTAACTCACAATCTTATATGTCTGGTGTGTGCGCAATGTCTTTGAAATTAGTGGTTAGGGAGAAAAAAAAGTGTTTTACATTTATTTGCAGGGAAGCATAACCACAACGTAAACTATAAACCGTGAATTATAAGTGCAAACTGTGTTTCAGAAATGTGCAGTTGTGATTTCTGAATGTCCGTGTTAGGTGTAGCAGCAAAATCTGTTTTTCTTTGTTTTTACTAAGTTTACTTTCATATACATCGAAAAATTGCAGTTAAAAGATTGTTAAAATAGTGTTCATTACTGTTCAGGCATAATATATATTATTTGAAAAAAATTAAAAGAACAAAAATTAATCACTGAACAAGAGATCCTATAAATCTAAAATGTGCAAAAATAGTTTGATTAAAATCAAAGGAAAATATATATAATATTGGGAGCAAAACATTTCCTTCTTCACTTTTTCCAGTCTGAGGTCATTTACCGGTCCTAGAGCGAAGACGTTTCTTGATTTCGCTCTCTTTCTCCTCTGGATTTCGGCCAATTATCTACAAAAGAGATCAAGTGATGGTGTCAATGTATAAATCTTGTTCTAGAATGTATTAACAACACCAGTCAAAAGATTTGGGACGATTACTTGCATTCATTTTATATCTAAATTTAAGAATAAACTCATTATATTTAGAAAAAAAATAAATGGGAAATGTGTATTGAGCACACAAATTCAGTTTTTAGATGGACCATGTTGAACATGTCTTAAGCACTGATAATGCATTAAACTGTGTAATAGTTTTTTTTTTAAAGACTTTAATAGGTGTCCTTGTCTATTCATTGCCTCTATTGGGTGTTGATTCTTTAATATTAAATCAAAGTCATCCCATTCAAATACATATTTTATAAATATTTTAATGAAATATTATTGTTATGAGTATTACACAGGTATGTTTGCTTTATTATATTTTTATCTATTAGACAATCAGACATTTAGTCAAACCTTTAGATCAAAAAGTTTTAGCTGGAAGTCCACAGATCTTGCACATCACTGCACCAATGAATTTTAATATTTGACGTCAAGGTAAATTTCAATATTGGAACTTTACATTACCTGATGGGCGTGTATGTCCATTGGGAAAGAGATATCAGGTCTGTCGTTTTTTCGTTTGGAGCGCATGGATTTAAGCTTTAAAGACGCCCCTCCCCCATCAGGGGACTTTCCACTCATCAATCCCATGATCCTCTTCGCTGTACACACAGAGGGACAGAACATCAGACAAATAGGATGTCGGAGTTGGGAAATTAAAAATAGAAATCATCACAGCAATAAAAGAAAGCTTCCATGGAGCCATCCTGACCTTTGCCCCCTAGAAAGGTCGGAGAGCCCTGAAGAAAATCTCCAATCTTTTGGAGCGTTTTGTCCTTTTTCCCTTTATGGCCCGAGTTTGATTCCTGGGAATTTGAGGGCTAAGGGAAAGAGAACAGACATCATCACTCATAGTAATTACAAAGCTGTCACGATCAGGACTCGCAACTTCTCCAATCACACTTTTTGAGGATTGCTTTTGCTGTAGTGTTTCTGACCCATTTTCTAGGTTTCTCAGCTTCTCTATCTGAACTAACCTCCTCCCTTACATTTCATTACTTCTCACTTGCGATAGTGTTTTAGAGCAGCATTTTGGATCCCGCTGTGGATCGATCCATTTTAAATACACCCACTTTGTGTTTCAATATCAAAATGGGATCGCTCACCTCCTCCTGATGAGGCGTCAGGCAAGGAGTGTTTCTGCTCCGTGTATTCCTGATGTTCTCACTCTCCACCCCATCCTGAGAAAGTGAAAGAGTAAACAGATTCTGTTTAGGAAGTCTATAATTGTTTGGCAAGTTTCACATATCCAACGTCTGTGGCGTAAGTAAAGCTACAAATGCATAAAATCTGTAACTTCTTCATTGCGGGTGCCAAAATCAATATGCACGGCTCATGTGCCACAGATGCAGGATTTGTAAACGCAGTTTGCTGATCCTGAAATCATGACTGTGATGGTCAGACAGGATGAGATGGTTACATTTGGATGATCGCTGCTGGAGAAAACTATTATTCAGAATGAATGGGGTGATAAACAACATAAGATATTTTGACGTATGTCGGTGAGCAAAAATCCCAGGTCCCAATTGACTTATATTGCATAGACATGAAACCAAGTCAATGGGGACCAACATTGCTCAATATATCTTCTTATGTTTTTGAAAGAAATTCAAATGTGTTTGAAATGTCAAGACTGTGAATAAATGGTGACAAAGTTCATTCTGGGGTGAAATATCCCTTTATCTAAATCTTTAATCATCATTGGCAGAACTGCTAACAGGTCAGCTGGAAAGAGTGCCGGTTAAATTCTCGACAGCATGAAGCGCAAGAGAGTACGAATCCCTGAGGATTTGTTGTCATATCCAGTGCCAAGCCTGCGCGATGCATTAAAGCATCTTCAATAAGACAACAGAGCATCTGCAGTGTCGCTCTCAATCTACACACACGGACGCGCACACACACAGAGCAACATGAAATAATAATCAAATCTACTGAATAAATAAACGATCGGCCTGAAAGCCTGCTTAGTCTTTCTCTAGTGACTCATCAGTTTTCAATCTCTCCATCCTGTCTGCATTATCACGCTCTGTCAATCCCTTCCTGCCGCCATGTCTTTCTCTACAATGGGACCTCAACTGTGACATCTCATTTGACAGCCAATGGCACGGTTGTAACCCTCGCCAGCTTAAACATGAGGTATGGGGTCGATCTCTGTCTGTCACACCTGTCACCTGCTGTTTTACATGCTGGGAGGTAAGGTGCTGTTCCAACTGACTCGCAAGCCCACATAAAAGCAGACAAAAGCCCTGCCAAATCTTGAATTGCATAAGAAGTTCAATTAAGTTTTATTACAATAATTTAAAGGTAAGCATGTCAGAGAATTACAATGATTTTGCCCATTTACAAGTGAAAAGTAATGATTTGTGGGTGATTGATGAATTATGGGTAGAGGATGAAAAGGTCCAGGGTTAGACCTAGAGAACATCATCTCCTAAAGCCTTTGTCATTTGTCTGAAGAAGACACAATTGCTCTTCTGTTCTTGAAGTTTATGTCACATTAATGGATCTGTGAAACTATATTCGCAAAACCCACTCCATACACTTGGCCACCCATGTAGAAAGGTTATTACCTGAGATAAAACAAAGGCTTTAGGAAAAGTGACTCATAAAATATAGACGGTGACTGCCAGGAGCTCCAACCAAATGGCCCGGATAAATCATTCACTAAATTTCGTACATTTTTGTAATAAGAGGTGTGTAATGGGGGTTGCTGCCAGTATTTCTGTCTGTGAACCCAAAGAAACAGGAATAGTAGAGATCCAACGATATATCGACCAAAAATTTGTATTACTGATATATCCTTTAAATCAGAAGAAGCAAGATACTTAAAACGTGTGGTCTTTGTATTGAAAATGTAATAATACTAACAGTCATGTTATGAATAAATAACATTCAAATAAATATAAATTGAATTGAACTTGGTTAATGTGAGTTATTATAGTCACTGATCTATCGTATCTGTATCGATTGATATCACTCAGAATAATCGTAGTCTTTGTGGATTTTTTTTTATCGTGTATCTCTACTGAAAACAATTTTGTTTAAATGTAAAAAAACAATGATTGAATTATAGCTTTTGAGAAATTATCTTACATTTGTCTTTTTTATCTACAGTTTGACTTATTTTATATTGATAAACATTATACCAATGCAGACAAAAAAGCCAATGGTTTTAGTTGCTTTGGAAAATACAAAAAATGGGCATAAACTTAAATGACACAACCGCGGTGAATTTATGGGCTTACATTTTTTCGCAATCGTTACATTCCAGATCCGTGGGCTGAACTGTGAAAAAACATAACACTGAGCGTCTGGGCCGTGAACGTCTGGTTCCAGACCATTAGGTTGAGAGTCCTGACAGCGGAGGAGCTGCTGTGGTTGCATTAAACAAAAGAGGGTACCTGAGGTTTGTGCTCACAGATATGTTTCTTTTTCACCGTGGTGCTCCTGCCTCCTTTTCTCTTCAAGCGAACAGAAGAGCCATTAAAAATAGTTTGTGCCATTCATTTCAATTACAAAACTCTTCGACAATTAGCAGCTGTGCGCTGTGTGTAAGCGTGTCCCTGTTGCCAACGGCAACTGGTGAGAGTGCTCTGGTTCTTTGACAATAACAGAATACAAATTGAGAGCATTTCTTTAGTTCTGGAGAGGATGGCATGACCTGTTGTGACCATGGATGGTCTTAAGTGCATTGCTAACCTTATAAATGTACAGTAATAAAACGTTTGTGCAGTTTAGTCAGCAATTATGTTTAATTCTCAGGTTTTCCTAATCCCATCGTCTGAACAATTCAATTAGGCTTCTATAAATGGATTTACAAAAAAATAATAAATGCTTAAAACTCATGCCCAGTAATTACTCCCAGAATCAGTCTGTGGTTCACTCCGCTCGAAAAAGTGTGTGAGGTGAAGCCAATGCTTTAACCACACACACATAAATGTATTCTCAAGCACATGTGTATGTTTAATTGGACTGACGTTTTGCTACCAATGGACAATAGGCATTGATTGTTAAGTTTAAGGGAGGAAAATTAGAGGCATTTTAATGACTAATTGAAGCAATTAAAGAGTCGCTAGCTCATCGGCGGACGGTCTGTTGAATTTATAAATAAATAAATAAAAATAAGAAACACCAGGGAAAGAGAGAATTCTTAACAACCATTCTACTCAATGTCCCATGATTCAGAAGGGTGCTGGAGGCCGAAAGCGAAGAGATCAGTACTTGTGCAAAAGCAAGACGATCTAGGGTCATTTTGGTCAGGGCACAATTTAGGTCACCATTTACAAGCAATGGTTCTCATTTGAAAAAGCATTTCCAAGAATAGCTGAAAAAGTCATTATTTACTCAATGCCATGTCATTCCAATCCCTTTTCATTCTTTCATATTTTTCTCATATAATCACAGGGAATGAGGACTGGGGCTGTCATGATCCAAGATATCATGAAAGCACATGAATGCATCATGAAGGTGAGTCATGTGTTCTTTTTATTACATATCA
>CM065663.1:7685653-7755653 GCA_033220385.1 Triplophysa yarkandensis | reverse complement strand
TGTCTTGCTTTTCTTTCTCAAGGGATTGGACCTTTTCTTCTTGACGTGTGGATTGAAGCTCATTCACCTGGTTCTCCAGTTCCTTTAGTTTCTCATCTTTTCCATCGCTTTCCTGTTGTATCTCTGTACACTGTTGACGTGTGGCTGTTAACTCTTGGCGACAAAGCTGCAGGTCCCTCCGCAGCACTGCAAAGGTTTCTACTTCCCGTCTCAGCGATGTCACTTCCTGTTCAAGTGTTTTGATGAGCTTTTTCTTTTCTCCTATTTCATAATCCTGCTTGGCCATTTGGGATTTGGCAGTAGCAAGTTCTCGATGTACACTTTCTAAAGGTTCTGTAGTGTAGCTATGGTTGGTCTCCATGGATACAACCTCTGCCTTTAAATTGCTTTGGTCCATGACTCCCATCATAGGTTTGATTTCCGTGGATGTTAACATAGTTCCCATCGTCAAATCCTTCTCTTGTAACGTGGGATTTTGTGAACTTTGTTCTTTAAGCATAGACTTTAACTCCTGAACGCAGACTTTCAAAGTGTGGCATTCCTTTTCCAGATCTGTGATCCGTTTGTCTTTTTGTTCGGATTCAATATGACAACACTCAACCTGACCTTTGACCTCTAGCAGGGCGGAGTTTTGACACCCATTATCTGCAATGACTTCTTGGACTGTCACATCCTCCAGGGGGCCTATAAACATTATACAAATATTATTAGGGATGCTTTGAAGTTTGTGGGTGATGTTATTATGAATGATAATAATGTTTGTGTGCTTATTATGAATTGGTTTAAATGCAAATTAGTCTGGCTCAGTCAGACATTCATATGTTAATGCTATAGGCCTGGTGAAAAAGCCAGTCTACAACACATTGGAGAACTTATTGCACATGGGGGCATAAACAAATATTTTCATTTTTATTTCATTGAACATACAATTAAAGTCTTAGTCTTTTGCTTACACCCTGGAATCTTATAATTTGCATCATTCTTTCTTTCAGGAGGTATAAAAGTATACGTTATTTCTAAAATATGCCACACCCTTCTATTACATATTCACCTTGTAATGTTTTCCATAAGTAAAATAAATATATTTCTTTATTCAATTGATCTGATAAAAACAATACACTTCACAGAAGTACGCTGGGAGTCAGTGCTTATCATGCACTGATAACTAAAACATATTTTCACATTTATTTCTTTATCCCAGAGAGGCGTTTTCGCCCCTGGAGGTATCGACGATTTTTGACCCGATTCTCTCTGCCCCCTCTGGTTGTGACAAAAGCAGGGAGGCACTTTTCGGCGGTTGAGGCGGAGTCTGTACCTTTCTTTAGTGGGGGCTGTCCATCAAGCCCCTCCCCTTCCTGGCGGCGCTTTCTGGTTTCCGTCCCGGAGCTGGGCCTTGGTTCTGAACATGTGCAATTACTCTTGAGATGTACAATCTCCTTTTTGATGGAGTCGATTTGAGATCTCTGGAAATCCGAGGAAAAAAAAACGCACTAAAGATATTTCTTACTGTACTGATTTTGTGACTATAACAAGAACAAACAACTTAAGTAATTTAAAAATTTGAATTGTCTATATGTAAAACCTCACATCCTGAGCGGTATTTTCTACATGTTGGTCGAGGGCCGTCTGGAGTTTGGAGATCATCTCATCCTTCTGGCTGCACGTTTCGGTCATCTCCCATTGCCTTTGCCTGTGGCTCTCCAGAACCTGACACAAAAGAGCAATGCACAACTTTCCTTTTTGTTTTAAGGTAAAGAGATAAATTCTCATTCAAACTACGAAAAACATGCTACAAAAATGGAAAACATTCCAAGTCACTTTAGATAAAAGCTTGTGCCAGATGCGTGAATGTAAATCTACCAGAAATTATACACTTTATTGTTTGGAAAGTTTTTATTACCTTCTTCATCTCTTCCAGTTCATCTGACAGTCGATTCTGGGTTTCCAGCTCTGTGAGGGTGTATGTGTTGTGTTAGATCATTAGAGGGTAAGAATGTAAGGTGGCATCAAAAATTACTTATATTAGTAAGTATTAGCAACACAAGTCCTTTCCCCCTCTGATCAATCCCAGTCACAGGGAGATTAATATACTGTTATACTCTCATATACTGCAAAAACATTTAATAAACAATCATAGAAGCTGTGAGTTGTGTGCAGAACTGGAGTAAACGACAGGTACTTAATTGCACCTGCTGAGCATTCTGCAGGTGCATGTTTCTCATCAGCAGTGGTTCCTCACCCTGTGTTTTAAGTGACAGCTGACTCTGAGCTTCACTGAGCTGTTCAGAAAGTTCCACGACCTTTTTCTCAAGGTCATGCAGTGTCACAGAGACTCTGGGGCCGGAGGTCAGAAGGCAGGACTGGGCAGCCTGGGCATCCTGTCTGATTTCAACCAGGTCATTGCTAATAGAACCAAGCACGCAATCGAGAGATACATGTTTCTCTTCCTACACACACAAACACATACAATTACATCAGATCACCTCACAAACACAAAAATATATATGATCTAGAAGATATTAAAACAGTACATCTGATTTGATTCCTGAATCCGCACAATCATCTTCACCGGCTGTTTTCCCCACCAAGTTTTTGAGAATCTCTAATCGTCGTTCACACCGTTCCTCAATTAACTCCCTCTCTCTGGATATGCGTTCGCTAAGATAAAAAGTAAAAAGAGAAAGTGAAGTCCAGGTCACTAAATACACCAAGAACTGTAATTTGTCATAATTACACATAATGAAGTGGTGCGGGTGAATGTGATCTCTGACCTGTAATCCTCCTGCATCTGCGAAATGAGCTCTGAGAATTCTTTTGTGATTTCTTCTCGAACGCGCGCCTCGAGAGCCAAGTGTTCGGCTCTCTCCTTCCTCAACTGCTGCTGAATTTGTTCTATCAACTGCAGCTGGGACTTAACATATAAACACATTTACATGTACATTTATTTATTTGGCAGATGCTTTTATTCAAAGCAACTTACAAGTACAAAGCAGTGGGCAAATAAAATTGCTTAGCGAACAGGGCATAGGCGCCTTGCTCAAAGGCCCTTCAGTCGCTGCCTGCTGGAACTGGGATTCGAACCAGCAACCTTCTGGTTACAAGCCCACATCTCTAACCACCAGACCACAACTGACCCCAACAAATCATTCTTTATATAGCGGACAACTCATTGGGAAATACTTTCAAGTGTGTAAAGAACATTTCCATTTCATGTGAAAATATAATCTTGATATATTTAATATTGACTGAGTAAATTATATTAATATTAATGGCTGAAATCAAACTTGAGCTCATTATCTCAGAATTAGTTTTTCCAACTTCCGATTAGTTTAGCCCTGTTTAATAGGAAGGATCACATTTATGCATAGTAGATTAGATTAGACACAAATAAGCAATTTTATAATTTGCATAAAATATAAAAAGGTTGCGATACAAATTTACTTAGAGTACAATTAATACACTTTGAAAATAGTCCACTCTGCCAAAAACCCACCTCATAAACCTCCTTATCAAGCAAAACTGTCTCTTGTCCTTCGTCCTCAGCATCCTGTATGGTGTCCTCCATTTCACTTCCCTCTTCAGTCTCCTCCTCTTCATCCTCACTGTCAGAATGTTCCTGGACATCCTCAAGGCTGGGGTCCCATCGGACTAACGAGCTCCGGCGCATTTCCCGCCGATCGACGTTATCGATGAGGAAAGACACTTCTCTGGCACTCCTCTTCACCACCACTGGAACAATCTTGGTGGTAAGAACCACCACCTGATGCACAGCATAGAGATTCACAATAGATTCAAGCGTCTGTGCAGAACTTCTGAAGTACTGGAAACATGCTTCAATGTCACAATATGGGTCTTTTTAAAATGGATAGTAGAAAGAATGAAACAAGTGCATAGAGCGACCCAAACCTTCTGAGCCACGGCAGAGAACTTGAGTACGTTGAGCGTCTCATCGTACATGGAAGCGCACTGGTTAATGTTTACAATCATGCAGGCTTTACCTCGGCCAGTAAAGTAACCCTGCAGATAGTGAGTGAGTTTACTCTCTCTGAACGGAACGTGCTGTCTGGAAATGGAAAAAACAATGAGACTTAATAAAGTTAAAGGAGAAAAGAAAAAAGAAAGGAAGCCAGTATACCTGGCTTGCTGGTTATTTCTAAGTGCGTTGATGCATTTTCCCAGGCTAAGAAGTGAAGTGTTAATGTTTCCAGCCTCTTTCAGACGATCACCTTTATTCTGGGTCTTAGCACATCGCTCAGATCCAGCCAGATCACACAGCGCCAGCCTGGAACCATGACATGCTTTTAGAAACACAACACAAACAGCTTGCAGAGAGACCCAGATCAGGACATGCACACTTACTCGCTTACTGACTCCACTCTGGGTATTGCGACGTCCTCAACTTTCAGGATGCGGACTGAGAAAATACTGTGGCTAAAATATGAGGGAACGACAAGTACATTAAATCAGATCAAGAAAGAATCACTTGAGTCAAATTGAATTGACCTTGACCTGAATAACAATATAACACAATAAGTGAATGTGGTTTACCTCCTGCTGGAGAGCAGGTTGAGTTTAGTGCTGGAGATGCTCTGATTTCTTTTGCCTAGTTTCATTACTTTGAAGGCTTCTTCAGGACTGTTCACCTGCACCCACTTTAGATCTATACAGCAAGACAGCAAATGTTTGATTTATCTCACAGATACAATATGATCAAATTTAAAGTGATAGTTCGCTCAAACATGAAGTGTATAATTTTCTTTTATCGACACAAACCAAGATGTTTTGAAGAAAGCTGTGGACTTAACTGCACCTGCTTATTTCCCTCCATTGTGGGCACACAAAACCATGCCAGTGAATAGTTGCCAACTATCAACTTTCTACAAAATATCTTCTTTTGTGTTATGCATAAGAAAGAAATTCACACAGGTTTGAAATGTAAAGAGGGTGGGTAAACTTGCATGAAAGTAGTAATGATGTTTAAATGGGTTTATAAGAAGATGTGTACTTGTCCAGTGTTTTTGTTGTAATACTAGCACCAGCTACTGTCCAGTTTTTGTTATTACACAATATGAGAGAACACCATCTGGAATTATTTAAAACCTAGCAAAAAATATTTAAAACAGCAATAACTTTTTAAAATGCATTCTTGGCATATATATAAAGTATTTATTAGGTTGATTTAATGCAGAAATACAGGAGTTTTGAATTAGTGTACATCATTGCACATTGACAGCTGCATTATGGGTATTGTATTTGAATACAAAATTGAGTTTAAAAGTCTCCACATCTCTAAATTTCCTTATTTAATCCCCTAATTGGTAAAATCAAAGCGTTTCCAAGAACGTTATGACTGAATAAGCAGGATCCTGTAAGAAACAGAGCAGCAGGTCTTCCATTACCTTTGATGAATGAGTTGCCTTTGACATCTTGACAAAGGCGGAGGTTTGTTCTCCTTGAAGCGTTGCTCGCATTCTGTTCCAACAAATCGTGAATGTTCTCGTTGTAGATCTCGCAGAACGAGACCCAGACAGAAAACTTAGTGTTAATGTCCATGTCCAGAGCCAAAGTGTCCTCACTACTGCTTATGTCACACAAAGAGGAACCATCTGATGGACAAGGTAAAATATGTAAATTCAACAAGCAATACAAACAGATGCCAACATTACACACTTCACTGATGGAGATTTTATCTACCTTCAAGATCAGACTTTGAGCTCTGGCATGATGTGCTCTTCTGAGCATCAGTCTATAAAACATTGAAGAATAATAAAAGATATACAAAATATTTAGTACACTTGCAAAAACAATCACTACCTTACACTGTCTCTAGAACATGTATTTGTTACAGTACCTCTTTAAAGAGCTTAAGCAGGTTGCGTTTGTTGGCCGCCTCCTCATTTTGTTGCTCTTTTGTGAGTCTGATAAAATCTCGGCACCGCTGTGGTTTCAGGCACATCTGGTTAAAGATGCGACCCTCTAAACTGCCAAAGATCATGTTGAGGGAACGGGGCAGGATGCCTGGGTTACTATCTGGACCTGAGACATCAACATTTATTTAAACAACATTTATTTAACAATCATTTATGCAAAGTATTCATAGACACAAACCAAATAGTTGAAAAGGTCACTAAATACCAGAGATTCGATTTAGGAAGTTTTTTTCTTTCCGGATTTTTATATTGGCTTTTATGTTGAATTAAGTACTACATTGGGTTTTGGTTATCTGAAAATATCATTTTCTTTCTCTTAGTATAGAATAAACTTTAGGTTTCATAATAGATACCAGCAACAAATAAAAGCGGTTCAAAGACTCCCTTAGATGTGGTGTATGTAATGTATATATAATAAAAAACAAAAGACACAAACCTAAAAAAGTAAACGTTTTTCCAGCGTTGGTGACTCCGTAGGTAAACACCAGAGAATTCTGTCCCTCCAGCACATCTTTGACAAGACTCCTTACTGTGCCGTCAAACATATCCTTTTGTGTAGTGTCTGGACCATAAACCTATAAATACAAACCTTAACGGGTCAAAATAACCAAAACGAGCACAATATCTAAGCTTACTTTTTTTTCTGAAGATTCCTTTACAATATATAAAAGGAAAAAGATTCAAGTTGTTCAGGGTTGTCAAACAGGAAAAACTACTAGCTCACTTCATCAATCATTACATGAACCAAGTGTGCTGGTGGGTCATCTTGCCTGAGAGAACTGAAAACGTTGAGCCGTCACCGGCAATGGTTTATCACTGAGTCTGGCAGCGAGAGATGATCGTGGCGCTTTCAGGAGCACAGTCTCTGGAAGCTGGATGGCCACACAGTCCTTCATAAAAAGTAGAGGAGATACAAAGCATCGTCAAAGATCAACTTGATCGACATTACGGAACATTTTTACACATTTCGTATTCACGCAATGGGCAGTCGTGGCCTGTTAGTTAGAGTCATGGACTCGTGATCCGAAGGTTGCTGTTTCGAGACTCGGAACCAGCGGGAATACCACGGCTGAGGTGAGTCCCTTGAGCAAGGCACCGTCCCCCCCACCGCTCCCCGGGCACCGCAGCATGGCTGCCCACTGCTCCGGTTGTGTGTTCACAGTGTGTGTGTGTGTTCACTAACAATGTGTGTACACTGGGATGAGTTAAAAAGCATAGAACAAATTCCAAGCATGGAACACCATACTTGACAACACGTCACGTCACTTCTCTACAGTGTGTGCCAGGACCTCCACTTAGACATTGTTCAAGGAGTTTTTATGAACCATTTCCTACCTGCGATTCTCCATTTTCAACTTCAGCCGCTGAAAATGGCCTTATCCTCAGATACACCTTCAAATGTTCCTTCTCCAGGTCCGCTGGGTCCTTAAAAATAAACACATGAATCAGTTGACACAAGTCACACATTCACCCATGTTCATAAAGTCATGGCTGGCTGTCAGATGACCTGGAAATCAGAACACTCCCTGAACTCCGAGGACAGATTCCTCCTGAGATCTTCCACAACTATCATCTCAGGTCTTGCAGTCCCATCCTTTAGCCCTGACTCCATCATCTTGCTGTAAACAAAAAAGATAAAGAATATTTTAAAGATATTAAGATGTAATATGAATTTAGGGTGGCAGCCTTTGATAAACAGATAAATAATGAGGGCTATACAAGTTTGATTTCAATCAGTCTGTCTGTACACTTCATGTTTATTATCAACAACAAGAAAATGTGATCAAATGTAAACAAACCACAACATTTTTGTCATTATTTTGCCTTGTCAGAAATCTAACACTTTTAAAATAGTGACACAGCACAAGTAATGAACTACATTTATATAATAAACAAGATTAACTTTAATTAACTTACAGGGCTGTAAATGGTTTATAATATTCAGATTCCAGTTGATGGCTTTATATGCGTTGTCTCATCTCTCAAACAGTCGCGCGACCTTATTTTCAAATCCGACCAATCGGATGAGGTTGAGCTACTGCAAAGGCTGCTGGGAACGCACCTTCTATAACGTCATAGTTGCGTAGCAACTAGCGCAGCTCGCGTCGTTGGTTGGCTAGGTGAGTATGTAAATGTTTCCTATTCAGCTTGTTGCTGGTTTCATTTATATTGTTGTTTTTGTTGTTTATGTTGTGTAAGCTCTCTAATAAACAAAACCCCGACTATTTGTGAGGCACACATACCAAAAACTTTATTTACACAGAGAATGATTCACAATAACATTTAAAGACACATTTCATCAAGGTGCTTTTTGGAAGTGATGTCCATGGACTCCATATTCTTTCTTGATTCAAGTCCAACATTGCAAAATAATTACTAAAAATAAAGTAATTAAAAAAAAAACATCTTAATCTTTACAAAACTTGACATTCTCAGACCCGCATTCACATGCTTTTACATTTCTGTCTCCAGCTTCTGTCTCTCTCATGAAGTCTTTCTATAAATCACACAAATACCATGAACACTCTCACATGGAGCCAATTAGATCATGAGGGACATTTAAAATATAATAAATACAAACACTGAATTAACAAATAAAAGACATCGATTGACACCATCCATGTATGTCCAAAGTTGGAAAAACTCAATATGTTCAAGTGAATAAATATTTACAAATAAGTATCAATGATGCTCTATTGCCCGCAATTAGAGCCATTATTGTAAATATCTATCAGTATTGCATATAATATGTAAGAAGGAAGGAGGAAGGAAGAAAGGAAGGAAGGAAGAAAGAAATATGAAAGTAAGAAAAAGAAGAAAGAAAATTAAAGATAGAAGAAAGAAAGAATGAAGAAAAAGAATGAAATAATAAAAGAAAGAATGTATGAAAGAAGGAAGGAAGGAAGAAAGAAAGAATGAAAGGAAGGAAGGAAGGAAGAAAGATGAAAGTAAGAAAAAGAAAGGAAGGAAGGAATAAAGGAAGGAATGAAGGAAAAAAGAAAGAAAAAGAAAAAGAATGAAAGAAAATGGAAGAAACTAAGAAAGAAACTAAGAAACTAAGAAAGAAAGAAAGAAAGAAAGAAAGAAAAAAGGCGAATAACATTAATTCGGCAGGAGGAAGGCAGATGAATCCTTTGGTTTTGGTGCAGCCCCATCATTAAAGTTATTCAGGATGTTTTTTAATCCCGTTTGCCATGAAAGCAAAGTCTCCATAGGTGTCTTTCCATCCTGGAAACAACATAGTGTTTATTCATGTGTGTGAATTGAACCCTACATTAAGTCACTTGAATTGAAATGTCTGTTTTTATAATAAACAGTAAATAGACAATGTGACCACATTCTTATAAATCAAAACATTGTTGTTTGAATGTGTATTGTCAACATCATATTTGAATTACTCTGAAATATTTAAGAAATACAGTATGAGATTTATATTTTTATATACAACTAACTAAAAACAGCACGTACATATTAAATCTATTGTCTTGCTTTTTAATTTACAAGTAGACTTTTTTTAGGAAGAATCTTGTTATAACTCTCACTGCCTCAAGAGTGCGCCAAGCAAATAATTTGTGCTGGATGTTGAGTTGGACTTACATTGTTTTTGGGATTAAGACTGGCTCCATACATCATCAACAGTTTTATCATTTTGAATCTGTTAATCCGTACTGCATCATGCATGGGTGTGTCTCCATCCTACACAAACACAGAACATATGCATTAAACATCCCAGGAGTGTAATGTCGTGGGTGACGGCGAGTGTTCAAATGATGCAAACAAGAGTCATTTTCACAGGTTTTTGTAATGAAGTGCAAAAATTCTCACCCTGTCTTTAGCGTTTACATCAGCTCCACAGTGAATGAGATGCTCAGCGCACTCGTAGTGTCCCGTCCGAACTGCAACATGTAAGGGAGTGCTGCATAGCTGCAGATCCACAACGCTGGTTAGTGTCCTTTTAGCACGAACATACATGTGCATAAATTGTGGACATTATTGGTAGGATGTTTTATATGTATACCTTGTCTCTGGAGTTGAATTTAGCTCCTTCATTGAGCAGAAACTCTAAGGCGGGCAGGCTTCCACCTCTACATGCCCAGTGCACAGCTGTTGCATCCAACTATAAATATTTTATAATAAAGATTCATCAAGAGATGTGCAGAAAGATTTGTGTATGGAAAGTGTAACACGAAGAAAAAACATAAAAGGATTGCCTTCTTGTAGATGGTTTTACCTTGTCTTTTTGCTCCAACGATGCTCCACAGTCCATGAGTTTCTTCATGATCTCTGTGTGTCCAAGTGCACTGGCTTTATGTAGAGCGGAGCGCTTAAACTGAGAAAATAGAAAAAGTGTGTAATGATTACAGATTTTGTTTCAATGCATGCATTGCACTGGATTACATTTGTTCAGGCCAATTGGTAAAGCAAACACAAAAGAAGATATTTTGACAAAAGTTGTTAACCGAACAGTGATGACACCCATTCCCTTGTGTTGGTTTTGTGTCTTTCCAATAGAGGTGAATGGGTATCCACGTTGTTCGATAAGCAGCTTTCTTTTAAAAATCTTTTTTTGTTTTTTACTGAAGAAAGGTTTGAAATGAGAATATGATGAATAATAATTGATGTCAGAATTAAGCATTTTTCTAATACTTTAAATGAATAAAGTGTTTGCCTGCGTGTGATATACAGCTGTGTTAGACTTACATTATCACAGGCATTGGGATCTCCACCCTCTGACAGATATTTCTCAACCACAGGCATTTTGTTTTCTGTTATAGCATTAAGAAACATGGTCTGGTCAACTCTTTCAGGCTGTAAGAAATACAGGGACACCATCAACAGATGGTCTTGAATCATAAAGCAGTATTGTAATGCATAACATGCCGTTCCCTTACCAGGATTTCAGGTTCTGGCTGTTTCTTTTGTGCTTGAATCTTTCTCTCCTTCCTCCTCTTCCTCAGCTGTAGAATGTTAAAGAGGTCTTCAACGGTCTCTAGTTTTAGCTGTCCTGAACGGTCAACCTAACGAAAAGTTGAAAGACAAGTTGAGGTACTTCGGAAGTTGTTTTACAACTAACAAAAGCTAAGGTCATTCGTGCCGTTATTTGTATTCTTACGTTAAGTTTAAAACTATGTTCGCTTTGTATGATGCCATTCTGGGTGGTTTCGTTCGGCTCCTTGTATGTCTGAAGACCGTCCTTTTTCTCCTGAATGATGGTGGTCTCATATTCTCCAGCAGGAAACACCTCTGCACACGCACCTTCTGTCTCCTTTCCCTCTCCTCTCTTCCCGGTGACCTGTAATATGGTATGACAGTAGTCAGATGTACTAAGGATTTATTATTACTCACACTGAATTAAGCAGTCTCTAGAGACAGAAGTGCTATTAAGTTTAAAGCAGATGTAGTTTAATTTAGTCTGATTGGGTGGGCTGGGCAGGGGGAGTGTCAGCTGTTTTGTGGATCTAAATAATGAAAATACATCTGTTGTTTTTAAATAGAAGTGGATGGACCGTACAGCTGGATCCTCTTTACCACTGACAGATACTAAATAACATCAGCAACCCCTAATGTTTTTCCTCTCTTTCTTTCTTTCTTTCTTTCTTTCTTTCTTTCTTTCTTTCTTTCTTTCTTTCTTTCTTTCTTTCTTTCTTTCTTTCTTTCTTTCTTCCTTCCTTCCTTTCTTCCTTTCTTTCTTTCTTTCTTTCTTTCTTTCTTTCTTCCTTCCTTCCTTCCTTTCTCTCTTTCTTTCTTTCTCTCTTTCTCTTTTTCATTCTTTCTCACTTTCATTATTTCTCTCTTTCATTCTTTCTTTCATTCTTTGTCTCTTTGTTTCTTTTTCTTTTTTTCATCTTTCTTTTTTGTAATTCACAATATTGTAGTATACTGTAAGAACAATTATTTTATACATTTTGAAATATTTATTTAATGATTTTATGTATTACTTAAAGCTACCTGGATACATTTCTTTGATCTTTGGATCACAATGAAAGTGACATTTCTGGGACATCATTGACTACCATAGAAGTAAAAATACAATGGTAGTCAAGGAGCTGATTGTTTTCCTAAATACCTAAAAATATCTCTTTTTTTTCTTTCAATAGAACAAATAAACACCAAGTGTCCTTCTATTGTAGCCAAAGATAACCTCCAACCTTTTTCATATCTATCGTTGCGTTTAACAGAACAAATAAAATATAAACAGGCTTGAAACAACTTAAAGAGTAAATGATGACAAAATTACTTTTTGAGGGTGGACGATACCTTTATCCCCATCCAGAATCCTACCAGCACAAAAACATTGGATGCATGTGTCAGCAGAAACTTACCAGCTCTTCAACACGCAGCAGTCCCATGTCTTTGGTCTGGATTTTATCTTTTCAACTCTGTCCTCAGTGCCTGTGCTTTCCTGTTAAGCTGTCAGAGGTTAGGGATGTAGTCCTCTCTCAAGTTAATAAGTCCCACAGTGATCTGCGTGCCTGCTCTGCTCCCTGATGATCTGTGCAGTCTCTCTCCATCATTGCACTTATATATAGTTCCGGAGTTTGACGCGGACCAAAAAAGTTAGATCATATTCCCTGAATGCTGTCCCATATTCTCACCTCCCATAACATTCCAAACGCACGAGACACCTTGATTCATCCTTCCTGATGCTTTGCGCAAGTGATGACCGCATAAGTCAGGAACTCATGGCTTGAATTTCGGTATGGACGGCGCCTACAAGTAGCTAGACTCACTCTGACATGTGGCTGCCGAACATGCTCGTGAGCAACAGGTGCTTGATCATAAACTGTATGACAGCATTGCGTATAATTTAAAACATAGTACGAACACATTTTAGTCCATTCATTTGTTTTCTTAACAAGAACTCACTTTACAATTTACCTAAAATGTACACCTTCGATTCTTTTGTGCCCTGTTTTCACATGTCACTTGTTATTAGTGTTATGTCACTATTTTTACTGACCCTTCTCATGTTGTGCAAGACTGCAGTAAGCATGACGAGTATGGAATGATGTCTAGGAACCTCTACATAACAATACATTGACAGTATGACAGTAATATAGACTTTTATTAGATCCATGGTAGTCTCTGATTCCTCCTCACCACTTATGGACAGATGTCCATGGATAGATCTAAGATGATGTCATCTGTCAGCAGGCCTGTTTTTGCAGGTGTGTATCTGCAAGGCACTCATTCCCTTAAACCGCGAACTAAACAGGTGCACAAGCGTGATCACCCAGAAGATTGGATAGTGATACAGCTGAGGTTTACTGTTAAGGGTGTGGAGCTTGGTAAGCCGTCCATGAGCCATCAATCAAAATCCTGAGATGATTCGTAAGGGTTTTGGGTAGACAGTAGTGTTCGCCTTACAAGGAGACACTGCTAGAACTAAGGATCACATAAGACCATGACTTATGACAGCGACCAGTAAAATACTTGTATAAAGTCTTATAGTATTTTATAAAAGTGGCTTATGGTGCCTTTCTTGAATCACTACATCTCAAACTTGCAACCTTTTCAATATAATCTATAATCTTTAAACATCTATCACCCAAACTTGACTGAATCAATTCCATGGCCATGTTGTTGTACACTAAGCATTTGGCTGCTTGTATCTGACATTAGTTATCATTTAGAAATATGTATTTTGATAATAGAAATAAAACTCATTTACCTGTCAATTGTGACATACTAGTCTAGTGAATCTTTTGACTGGATGGTGACCAAACAGGACTCCTCACATTTATCACTTTTTGATCCAACAGTGAGTTATTAAAACCTAGAAACAAGCTTATCTAATCGCACATCTGAGCAAATTGGAGTAAGATGTTTTGTACCCATAATGGTCACTGCATAAGTGGGACAAGCAAATAGGGAAAGACCAATTAGACATCAACCCAAAATAGAAATTATGTCATCATTTATTCTTGCTCTTTTGGTCATTTTGAGCATTTATGAGTTTCTTCTGCAGAACTCAAAAGAAGATATTTTAAAGAATATTGGCATCCATTGATCTGACACAAGGAAATGATTAAACTGTAGAATTTAAATTAATTTTGAAATGGAAATCCAAAAAACAGAATTGTTTGCTGAAATTATAAAAGGTATTGTACTTTTACAGTATTATCTTAATGCTGCATTATTGTCATTTAATCCTTAATGTAAATTTTTTGATTGCAGTACTTAAGTTACTAAGTTTAATTGTAGTCCGTTTTTTAATACTGATGGTTATCTACAGTATGGTAACTAGATTATGCCAAGATTAATCCAAACAGGAGGGCCATCCTAAACTCCCATTTGGACCTCTGTTAGTGCTCCTTTTTCCGAGAGCACAGCCGTAAACCTGCAGGATGTAAAGACTAGGTGTTGTGAGATACTACCACATTAAAATAAGGCAACAGCCCCTGAAATATGAGTGTTAATATTCATATAAATCAAATTGTGTTGGGTTAACTTTTTTATGGGAGAGACCTGCTTTAATAATAGCTAGCGGCATGGATAAATTGCTGGCTTATGCTTTGTACAGGCAGCAGAGTAGAAATAAAAGCATGGTTACTTTTACATGCCTCTGAATCATAATCCAGTCCCGAGGTAGATGTAATGTTTATATATTTATTTATTGCCTTTTCTATTATAAGTATCTAATACCTGCACCTGTTTTATCACCAATCTAAACAATTCCCTGCAATGCGGCATTTTTGTGCTCCTCAATTCTGCACTTCACGTGAAAGAGAACCGTTCTCTCTGATACCAAGAATGCATAGGTGTAAATCATGGTGTAAATTAACAATTTATATTTCAGCTTTTCAACAGTGCTATTATACCACCTAAATGATATCATTAGCAAACTCACACATTTTAGGATCAAAAACAATGGTGTAGTTGGTTATTAGTCTGTTGACTTTCACACCCCACTTCTTTTCACACGCATTGCTTGTTCTGCATTACACAAATGTGAGTGTGTGTGTGTTTTTGTGTGTGTATACATGTGTCCGTGTGCGTGCGTGTGAGTGTGTGTTTTCGACAGCTGATGAGGTTTAGTTATATTTAGTAGTTGGCTTTAAAGGATTCTCTAATAAGTGTTATTTACGGCGTATCGCTGAATGGATATCTGTTAATATCCACCGAGCCGAATATACACTGTAACCCACTAACCTTGGCAAAGGTCTTCTCCAGCAAATGATTGTATTTATTCGTTTAGCAAATGTTACAGATGTCTTAGTTAATATTGATATAGTAATGGGTTCATTTTTGTGGCACCAAACAGGTACCAGGCCAAAATAACTGTACACAATGTACACAAATTGTCAATTTCTCTCTGTCCACAAACACCCTCTTGTCATTTCAAACCTGTATGACTTTTATCCGCAGAACACAATAAAAGATATTTTGAATAAAGATGATAACCTAACCACAGTGGATCTACTATTTCTATTGGAAACTCTGAAGGGAAGACCATGAGACTCCTGGGTGTCTTTAGCAGTTCTTTATTGAGAACGCGCTGCATAGCACTGCAGTTGTTAAATTAGAGGCTGAATTATAGTTCTCCTTCGGTCCTACGCCTAACCTATACACCTAGCTAGGCATGTAGACGACACCGTCATGAGCGTGTATTGTTCTTCGACATTGTTTGCATCAACATTCATTGGCTACTAGGCATCAGTAGGCAGATGTGTGTTTATTTTGTTACCAAAAGAGTAGCCGAAGAAGAAGCGGTGCGTTGTCGAATTCCCTGAGATGCTCTGAGAATACAAACCCCCAATGGCCCATTTTTCAACATCTGCAATGGAAAGTTGCGGCAACAGCTGAGGGTTTGTTCTCCATGGCATGTTGTTGGTTACATCCAGGTTACATCATTATTGTCAATTATTCCCCTATACTGTTATTGTGATTATTGTTGATTGAAAGATTTCACATCTTTACCTCTACACTTTTACATCTACATCTTCTTTCGACACTCAAAACCATGGGCATTTCTGATACAGCACTCCAGTGCTGCCAGTCTTACCTCTCAGGTAGGTCCTTCAGGGTATCTTGGAGGGGTAAAGTCTCGGAATCGCATCATGTCCACACTGGACTCAGTGCTTGGACCGCAGCTCTTCTCAATTCGGAAGCATAGCTTTTCCTATCACTGCTATTTGGACGTGTTCACTGATGCACTTAGAGATCCACCCTGAGGATCAGACGGTATTAACACAGGTCTCAGAATGCCTGAGTGAGATCGCTTTTTGGATGAAGGACCCCCATATACAAATAAACCTTGCAAAAGCTGAACTTCTTGTCATTTCTGCCAACCCAAAGATCCGCTACAACCTATCTTTCCCACGAGGACTATCCATCATTGTTCCCTCCAGGACAGCCAGAAATTTGGGAGTAGTAATTGATGATCAATTTACTTTCAAGAATCATTATGCGAGTACCACCAGGTCCTGTCGATTCCTTCTCTTCAACATCAGGATAATAAGCCCTTTCCTCTCTGAGCATGCTGCAAAAATCCTAGTGCACGCCCTAGTCTTGTCTAAACTGGACTACTGAGACGCTCCACTCACTGGACTGCAGGCCTCCGCTACCAAACCTTTGAAGATGATAAGAATGCGGCGGTAAGAGTGATCTTTAAGGAACACAAAAGAGCACACGTCACACCTCTCTTTATCAAGTTATACTTGCTCTCTATAGGCTGCTTGCATCAAGTTCAAAGCTCTCCACGTTGCCTACAGGACCACCACAGGTTTAGCACCCCCCTACCTTTCACTTATACAGACTTATGTGCCCGCCAGATCCCTGTGCTTAGCGAATGATCGACGTCTGATGGTGCCGACCAAAAAAGGTATGAAATGGCTCTCACGCACCTTCTCTGGATCAGTTCCACGATAGTGGAACGATCTGCCTGTTAAAACGTGTCCGGCAGACCCTGTCTCCCTCTTTAAAAACCACTGTAAAACCCATTTTTTCCTCTTCCACCTAACCCACAAATAAACTACTTTTGACATCCTCACTCTTTTTCCAAAAATATAATTACTTGGCACTTGGTATATATGTTGTGTTTTTCTTAGTAAGACTGACAGTATTTCACTTACTATTGCTTTGTCACCTCTTGTTTTAAATTCTCCAAGGCGCTTTAAATAAAAGAGTCAGCTAAATGACTAAATGTAAAATTGTAAATGTAAATGCACTAGTTGCATCGTAGAACCGACAGAGTACAATAAATATATATGTATAATATATACATTTATGAGGCAGTCCCCAGAAATGAATACAAGGCACCTGGCTTACGAACCCAAAGAGGATGTAAATGAAGTGTTCAGGAATATCCAAATGCCCCATTTACACCAGCCCTAATTCAATCATCATATCTACTCCTAGACCGGGGCATAGGCACCAAAAGCAGTTACAAACAAAAGGTGAGTCTCAGTAATCGGGCTCATTTGACTTACAAAAAGAGAACAGAAACCGGCAGGAACCTTTTGCTAATACCGAGAATCATTTGTCTGGTGTCATAATGTCTACCTTGAATGCTAAATACAATGTAGTTCACCTTAGTATTTCATGTGATGCTATATAGAGACAGGATCAGTATATCTTGAACAGATTCCTAAATTTGTAATCCCACACTCTCATTAACTACTACTGTATAGTAATAAAACCAATGCAAGATAGTGCCAGTTACCAACATTCTCAAAAATATATTGTATTTTATTTAATCCTTTATCCGAAGTACATAACCATTGCAGATAATACATGATATGGGCCACATGGTGTAAAAAAAAAAGTGTAAAAATGTGGAATCACATTCTTAAAATGAAAAGGACTCAGAAATGCTTTTGAAGTTTTGCTAATGATGGGAGGTTGTAAGAATTTGCCATTTGTATTTTCTCAACTGTGTTCTTGTCCCATGTGCTGCTGTAAGACGATATCTTCCCTTCCTCTGCGTGACTATTGTGTAAAGCTCACATGCTGATCACTTGATCCCATCTATGTGTCCACAACACATAGATTTCCTCATCACCTGAACATTCTAAGAGCGCTTTGAAACTTCTATGGTAGAAATACTTTTTTGCCTTGGGAAACGTTACTGTTTATTTTTTGGTAATTTAACATGATATTTAGATCCTATGGATCAATTTATGTTCTGCAATACCAATGTTATGGGCTAGGGAACAGCATAAATAAATGCATGAATGTAAATCACATTAAAATAAAAAATTTTGCTTTATTGATCCTTCAATATAATTTAACACAATAGTTATAATAGTTACAATATTTATAGCAAAATGGCTCAGGTCTCAGCAGATTTTTATGGAGGATTCAATGAGCAAGTGTTAGGCACATTATGAGTGTATGTGTGTAGTTTTTTGTATCTCTGTCTGCTTTTATCTGGATGTGTCTTGTTTCCTATATCACTCTGTTTGCTGATATAACCACATTGAAATACAGTATGGACTTGCGGTCTCTTTCTCTGGATATGTTGGATTTGGATGTGGAAAGTATTTTGGTGGTATAATGAGTGTAAGTTAATGGTTCTTGGATTGGGCTCACCTCAAACAAAATAAAGCAAATGGAATTCTTTCTACTTTGTAAAGGAAATGAGTCTACAAACAGAGATGTTTATAGAAATGTATGGAAGATGAATGGGTCTGAGGTTTCCGAGATTCCACTTGGCTTTCATGGCCCTCGGTGTGTTTCCACACCAATCACAAAAAAAGGAAGAATGTGTGTGCACCATTTGTATGAACATTTGATATGTTATTTTACGGCCACTCTTGCAGCTGTTGATGTGATATAAATCACTAAATGGTCACACACTCAAGTGTATATAAGGTCTACTTATGGGTATGTATTCAATGACCCTTTTTTTAATGCCACAATTAATTACTTTAACATATATAGTCAAGAAGGACGACAAATATTGTTTACCTGTGCCCTTTAATGCAGGAAGTTCATTATTGTCTGTTGTGATACTTTAGGTAGATACTCATTGGGCCGGATATGGGTCTACCCATAGAAACTTTGTCCCACTGTATGCCTGAAAAATTCAGCACAGCACTGCATACAGCTGTCATGAGATAATAATGATATCAGCTCATTCGCTGGCTCTTGGTACAGGTTTCACACAGCTGTTCGGTTTAGCTCAAATCAATCTCTAATGCAGTTGTATCCCATAAGAGTCTTGAGAGTGGGTTTTCTGGTTGTTATAGTGGCAAGCAAGTGTCTTCTCTACTTCTATTTCTACCTTTCTATTAATCTATTTTCGGTATTCACAGTGGGTGGCTAAGAGTTCATTCTTTCTTTCTATTATTCAAATCAACAGTCTTATCTTTGCTTCTGCAGTCATTGTATGAGGATGAGAGAAAGAAAGATGTTAGGGGGCATGATCACAAGCACGAATGAGAGCTAAATGGGCACAGTATAAAATATCTTTATTGTACAATAAATCTTTCAGTGTAATATAAAATGGTTGCAAGAAAGATTTTTTTAAATGATTTTTCATAAAGCAGTTCTCTCTCCTTACATTAGTCCTAAGGCTTTATTGGCGTGACATTTCACTTAAGTTCCAAGTTGGCTCCAATAAAGAAGAATGTAATATATAATTTGTTTTTAAATGGCAGGTGTAAGATGTTTAAAAGATTTGATTAAATGTAATTGTAATACATTCATCTGTTAATGTATTTAAGGCATTTTAAGTTTTAAGGTTTAGGTTTTCAAGATTAAATCGTGAAGACTAAATGTTTGCTTGATTAATACATACATTTTATGAATGCATTGCGAAATGAGACGTTGCCATTTCATCCTGAATAATAATGCATATTACGCAGTATTATATACATTTTTATTTAATTCTATTGAAATATCTTTTTTGAACTTCTATTGTTAATTGTATGTCATTGTGAGGTAAACTGTGATCAAAAAATTTCTTTTAAGTCCATAACATAGTTTTATAACTTAGGATATTTTTTACATATTCTTTTGAAAATGCATGCAAATAAATTCCTGATTATTACGACCACCTCCTTGACAACCCAGCTGTCATGGTGACTCATTAGACATGGCAACTTCAAGCATTTTACATTGCTTGAAACTTGTCTGATGCTTTGTTGAAATGTTGAATCAGTAAAATGTCGTAGACTTTTTTTTTTTTTACATTTGCACATGAATTAGACGAGCTACATCAGATTTAAATGTCTTTGAAAAGACAGGTGATCTTTTCCTCAATATTTTTCAGTTTTTGTGTTAGTCTTTGTTAAGCTGTTCTATAAATAGGGATGTGTCATGGCAAGTGAAATCAGAAAGATTTGAAGGACAGCCAATCGCTTGAGAGGAAAATCTCTCTTAAAACACATTCACACACTGAGGCTCTTAAAATCACCCATGGCAAAATGGCACAGGAACATAAACTTCCTTTGTGCCCAGCACACAGAACCAAAATAAATGTAAAATCCATCAGTATAGATCTAGGTATGGATGGGCATTATGGTTAAGCACGCAACTTATAAATGGACATTGTGTTCACATGTGTATGCACCAAGGAGCAGATATCTCAGAAGATCCCTCAGGAGCTGGATATTTAGTTCAGGGGTGATGGGTTGATGCTCTGTTGCTATGGCAACTTACACTAATGGAGGGTGTTTACATTATTCAAAGCTGTAGGAAACAGATGTGTATCTCTTTAAAAGAAAATGTAGCCTACATACAGCACATCACCATTCACCATCATTCATCAGAGCTCGTAAAAGCAAAGACACACTTCCAACTAAACCAAGCACCCACACACTGGGAGTTTGGGGTTTTGGTTGATTTATTCTCTTCTGTTTATTTAAACATTGGCCTGTAGGAAGGTGTGCTGTATTTAAGGGGGATAGTTTACTGAAAAATGAAAATTCTGTTATAATTATTACGACAAATGCCCCATTAACCCTGTTGACTGCTATGGTCAAAAGAATCCCATAACGATTTATTACATTCTTTAACATGGACTAAATTTGCCCAAAAGTATTCGCTCAACTGCATTGACTCGCATATGAACTGAATTGACATCCTAATCCATAGGGTTCAATATGATGTCGGTCCACCCTTCACAGCTGTAACAGCATCAACTCTACGGGGAAGGCTGTCCACAAGGATTAGAAGTGTGTTTGTGGAAATTTTTGACTATTCTTCAGAATAGAAGCGTATTTGTGAGGTCACAGACTGATGATGGACCAGAAGGCCTGGCTCTCAGTCTCCGCTCTAATTCATCCCAAAGGTTTTCCATCGGGTTGAGGTCAGGACTCTGTGCGGGCTAGTTAAGTTCATCCACACCAGACTCTGTCATCCATGTCTTTATGGACCTTGCTTTGTGCACTGATTCATAGTCAAAGCAAATATGTTTGGCAATATAGTGTATCTTATATTGTTTTCAGAAGAAACGTTTTTTATAATGAAAAAGAAGTGAAGTGACATATAGCCGAGTATGGTGACCCATACTCAGAATATGTGCTCTGCATTTAACCCATCCAAAGTGCACAAACACATTAGTGAACACACACCCACACACACAACAGTGGGCAGCCATTTATGCTGCGGAGCCCGGGGAGCAGATGGGGGTTTCGGTGCCATGCTCAAGGGCACTAAGTCATGATATTGCCAGCCCGGGAATCCAACCCACAACCCTGGGAGTCAAACTCTCTAACAAGTAGGCCATGACTCCCCAAAGTTAGATGTAATCCAAAACTTGTATATGACTTTTCATATACTTAATAACTTGTGAATTACCACTATACGTGGTTTTGTACTATGGTAGTCAATGGTGTCCAGAGACACAGGTATTCTTACAAACATCCTTCTTTGTGTTTATCAAGCAAAGAACCATCCCTTTTAATATGCGATGAGCCTGGGTGTTTGTGACTGGAAATACACCCAAGCATGGTGACACATACTCAGAATTCGTGCTTTGCATTTAACCCATCCAAAGTGCACACACACAGAAGTGAACACACACACAACTGTGAACACACACCCGGAACAGCGGACAGCCATTTATGCTGTGGCGCCCGGGGAGCAGATGGGGGTTCGGTGCTATGCTCAAGGGCACAAAGTCATGATATTGCCAGCCTGAGAATCGAACCCACAACCCTGGGAGTCAAACTCTCTAACAAGTAGGCCATGACTCCCCAAAGTTAGATGTAATCCAAAACTTGTATATGACTTTTCATATACTTAATAACTTGTGAATTACCACTATATGTGGTTTTGTACTATGGTAGTCAATGGTGTCCAGAAACACACGTATTCTTCCAAACATCCTTCTTTGTGTTTGTCAAGCAAAGAACCATCCCTTTTAATATGCGATGAGCCTGGGTGTTTGTGACTGGAAATACACCCAAGAATGGTGACCCATACTCAGAATTCGTGCTTTGCATTTAACCCGTCCAAAGTGCACACACACACAGAAGTGAACACACACACAACTGTGAACACACACCCGGAACAGCAGACAGCCATTTATGCTGTGGCGCCCGGGGAGCAGATGGGGGTTTCGGTGCCATGCTCAAGGGCACTAAGTCATGATATTGCCAGCCCGAGAATCCAACCCACAACCCTGGGAGTCAAACTCTCTAACAAGTAGGCCATGACTCCCCAAAGTTAGATGTAATGCAAAACTTGTATATGACTTTTCATATACTTGATAACTTGTGAATGACCACTTTATCAACACTGGGGTATATTAAAATATTTTCATATATACCATAATTAATGCCTTAATTCTCTGTTGCTCTATACATGACTTTTAAGCTGTTTTCTCAACTGAAGTGTAAAAAGAACAAATGTCAGAAGTTTCCATCAACATCCTGACTTTTCACAACATTAGAGAGTATTTAATGTCAAGCGCGTGAACTCTTTTAAACTGTTTGCTGTTTCCTCCTCCAGTGTCTCCATCACGGCGTGCACAGGCTCGAGCGTCCCCCGCCCCTCCCCTACGCGAACGCTCTTTGCGCGTGCTGCTGCCAGTTCCGTGTCGGCCGCGAGTTTCCCGGCCACGCACTCCACGCGTTAAACCGGGTAACAACGATGTGACCCAGATTTGAACAAACACCCCTCCGGCCTCCACTGCTAACCCGAGCGAAATAATCCACAACGGTAAGTGTGCGTCGGACGGCCACGGAACGTGGGAATCTGCGCTACGTAATCGCGTCGGGAGTGTGTGTGTGTAAAGTTTGGGGGGGGGGTGTCACGTGGTACCGCGGAACCGTAAATGTATAGGCGAACGCGACGAGCTCAACTTGCCATGTGTTGTGATTGTCATGGAGATGACGTCACGCAGCGTCTGACATAACGGGACTGTGACGTCACAGCCGCGCTGCGCGGACACCTCTGCGTCGCGATGGTAACGGATGTGCAGTCGTGCAGCTGTTTGTGTGCCGATGTCTTTATGGCTTGTGTGCGTGTGCATTACGTAAACAGGCTGCTTACGTCACTCCAGGACATGTGATTAGGTCATAATGTGACAGTGCATGTTGTTTAAAGGCAGATGGCAGCACATGTGATGATCTTTGCATGACATGTGCATGCATTGAGTGCCGGTGCACTAACATGTGATGTTTTTGTGTAGTTCACAGTTGTTAACGCGCTCCAAAATTGTCTATAGTATAGGACCTGGTGTATACTATATATACTATATAACCGCACGACCTTATATCAATCCAATAATAACACGTCAACCCAATGCTTGTAATGGAACCTTAGCCTTCCCGTCGTCGGACAGGGACTTTCCCAGACGTTGATACTCTTATGATTTAGGTGTATAATTCATGTCTGCTTTCGATATCGTTCACACTTTAATCATATCACGGGTACACAACACGTGATGTTAAGAATGCAAAAGTTCAGATTGTTCCCTTACTTTTCCTTTTTTTACTAGGTTCACTGTCTACACAAACATGCTCTCGGATTTGACCCACTGCCTTGAGACAAAGGCAAGAATGACATCACAGGGGCAACCGCAGGCAGTGCCGTGACTCCAGCTTGTGATCTCCTGACCTCTGTGGCCTTCGAGACGTGATGGCGACCCAGAGGAAGCACCTGGTCCGTGATTTCAACCGATACATCACCTGCTCGATTTGCCGTGGATACTTGATCAAGCCCACCGCTGTCACGGAATGTCTGCACACCTGTGAGTCGTCCATTTCCTCTCTCACACTTCTCATGTACAATGTCCAGTATCCTCTATGCCCAACCCACCTGATCACCTCCTGCTTTTCGGTGGATACTGCAGTGGGTGGAATAGGTCAGAGGTCGGGGTGGACGAAGTTCTCTTATCGCACTAAATAGTTGATATAGTTAATGTGTTTTTATGCGGGTTAAAGTCACTTTTCGGGCCATGATGTCAAGTTATATTTGTATGATTTTTAACTGGAGATAAAGTTATTGTCTGTGGTATATTTATACCACTGCATAAGTGTATTCTTTATTTGATATTTATTTGATTTTTTACATAAAATTTATAGATTACCCACAAATCAAGTTGTACTCACCCTCTTGTCAATTCAAACTTATTCTTGTATAGATCACAAAAAGAGCACAATTTTATGTTGGTAACTGAACAATGACAGCATCCATTCACTTTAAATTGTATGGACAAGCAATGAAAGTGATTTGGCGCAGGTTACCAACGTTCTTCAAAATATTTGTGTTATGCAGAAGAAAGTCGTACAGGTTCGAAAAAACAAGAGGGGACCATCACTTGTCAAATGTTCTCATATTCTGTTTCTTGTTTTCTTTGTTTACTCCATCTCTCTTCTTACAGTTTGTAAGAGTTGCATTGTTCAGCATTTTGAAGAGAGCAACGAGTGCCCGGAGTGTGGAATACAGGTCCATGAAACCAACCCCTTAGAGATGCTGAGGTATGCACTCGCACCCTCTCTTACACACAGATTAGGTAAATACACTTCCTGTGTGTTTATTTTATTTCTTCCTTTTCTTTTTGCAGACTTGATAAGACATTAGAAGAAATTATCTTCAAACTTGTGCCTGGCCTAAGAGACAGTAAGATATTCTTACATACAAACCTTTACTTAGATACATAATAGCTGATATAGCTATAGGACGAGTTCTTGAATTGGGTCTTAATGTTTTGTTGTTTTTAAATTATTTTGTTTATATACTAGAGGAAGAACAACAGGAAAGTGAGTTTTGGAGAAAAAATAAGCTCAGATCAAATGGAGAAGGTAAATTAAATATATAATATTATTTTACCACATATATATGTACAGGACGTATACTTACAGACATAGGCACATACAACACTGCCATTATAAGTCATTATTAATATAGTTTATTGTAAAAGTTTTGTGTGCTTTCTAGATGGCCCAAGAGCTAAGAAACCACGCTTGAGTGATGAAGAGGATGATGATGGAAAGGGTGGAGACTACCACAGAAGTGATCCTCAGATCGCAATTTGTCTGGACTGTCTTCGAAACAATGGCCAGTCTGGAGAAAGCATAGTAAAGGTACATAGAGATATTGTAGGAAACAAAATGTATGCTGAAACCTAATGTCTTTTCATTAAACAACAGACTATTAATTATGTGTCATTGTAATGATTTGTTAAAAAATTTAAGTCAACAAACCTAAGAAATCTTTGAGAAAAGAAATCACGTTGAGGCAATTGATGAGTGACTTTCAGGAGCGACAGCCTAAAGGGAGAAAACGGTAAAGCTGACTTTCAGGCAACCACTGGTGGGAAATCCCACTTACGACCTTATACCTAGGGTTAGTCTTTAATCTGTGCAGGGGACTTAAGTTAATTCAAAACGATATTGTAAAAGTCCCCATGTCGTTGGTAATTTTATTCCTCAGCGCTAAAGGTTGAATATTCAAAACATTTTTAAAAGGTTTATTTGTGAATTTCCTGACTGAAAACAGCTTTTATGTATCTCCCCCGCTTCTTAAGCACACTTGTATACTTGAGGTTATGCAAACTGTCCCCACCTCTACTCAATTAGTTTAAGACCCTGCTTATAGTGAAAGTGAAACTGAGAGCCAAAACAGCAGTGGAGCGATCTTTTCAGCCTGAATCTATATGCTGTCCTTGAATACCTTTTGCTTGAACTGTCGATCTACAGGGTCAAATGAGCTGATGTGATTGATAATAGGTTATTGACATCATTAACCGATGCAGTTTCAAACAGCAGTTTTAACCTGTCTTTGGTACTCAATTATGGTTTAAAATTATAACTTTTGCATGGTTTTAACAATAACAACCTTGAAACCTCGATTTTGATGAGATAAGATCCCGAGAAAGCTTTGTCTTGGAATGCGTCTTCGATGTTATGTAATTAATGTGGTGACGTTCAGGCATTCTAAATTGTGACATTAGAGTCTAAAACGTCCCTTGGGGGCGCTTCACATGGACTGTACATGTTTGGTTACATCCATGTATGTATGTTAACAACTTGTCTGTTTGTAACAGGGTCTAATGAAGAAATTCATCCGTTGCTCCACTCGTGTTACAGTAGGAACTATTAAGAAGTTCCTTTGTGTAAAGTTAAAGCTGCCAAGCTCATATGAGGTAAAATACTGTCATATTTTACTAAATCATATATGATCAACAAACATAAATATACCACATAGATATACATTAATGAATGATGTTTTGCAGCTCGATGTTCTGTGCAATGGTGAGATCATGGGCAAAGACCACACCTTGGAATTCATTTACCGCACTCGATGGAGACTACAGGGAGAAAGCGTAAGTGTATGTGTGTTTCCTTGGACTTCAAACTTTGGCAGGGAATTGAAAGCTAGTTTGACCCTGAATATGTGTGTGTGCTTATGAGAAGTGTGAACAGCTGTTGTTGAGTTGGTGGTGATTCTGGGGGGGACAGAAGCAAAAACCGCTCAAAGTCACTGACAGATCCGTGAGTCATATATCTCCAGTTACCCACACACTCCAGGGGTGACACAAAATCAGAGGACAATTCGATGCCCTTAGGCGTGTGTCCTCAACCTAGGCTGACGAAGAACGTCAGCAGGGGGATGAAGATGAATCTGAAACTGAACTTAACTGAAAAGAAAATCTTACGTTTGTTTTGTGTTTTTTTTCCCCAGGCTTATCCCATGGTCCTCGAATACCGGCCACGGATCGACTTCGGTTAACTAGCACTCAAAGCATTTTGGAAGTTTGTCCAATCTTAACACACTGATGTTAAGAGATACACAGTTAAACTTAAAGCAAAATAACAGAACGATTGTGCCTCTGTTGAAAGAAAAGAACACAAAGCCCCTCGACTAACGGGAGCGCTCTCTTCTTCCTGTGCACTGCTTCAGCCTTATCCATGTTTCCTCCCTCCTTCGTGCTTCGAATTGACAGGTGTGGCCCCGCCCACTTGCACAGCATCAAGTCTGATGATTATGGTCCTCCAAAGCTTTCCCTGCATGTTGTCTCTATGACGACGCCTTAGCGTTGGGCAGCCTGTCGGGATTACATGATAGCAATCTAGCACAGAGAGTAAGCTAAAACACATCCCAAAAACTGCAACCTGGATTGGAGTTTGAGGAGAAGAAAGGACATTTAAGGATGACGTTGGAATTATACTTACAAGGATTTAACTAATTTGAGATAATTTGGCGTTTTATCTGAGAGTTTGCACTAGAGGCGAATCCAAATGTCTCACTGTATTGTTGCTATTCTGTCTGTTTCATTCTACTGTTGAGTCTTTTTAACCTTGACATGTTTAAAAAGCAAATTCCATTTTTAAAACATATTTTTTCATGAAATGGCAAATGACTGAGGAACACCAGCTGCATCTTAAGCAGAACAGCTTTGGTTTCCAGTCTGTTAGTGTTGACATTCTGCCATTTGCTGTTTAATTATAAACTATATTTAAATGCCCATAAGATATTCTGATCAGATCTACATCAACAGACTGGTTTTGATTGCCGCATCCAGACTGAATTTTAGTAATGTCACTTTTCCAGTGTCTTTTAAAGATTGCTCATTTGTTGATGCAACAATATTCGAAATATTGTGACGTAAACATTTTCATTTATAATGAAGAGGGAATATACAGTTATTTGATATTTGAATATGTTTTGATTTTTATATTTGAAATGATGTAAAATGTATAGAGATCAGACTTGTTTCTGTAAGGATCTGATTCATGAGACAGCTATGCAGAGCCCAGTGAGTAGATTTAGATAATTAAAATCTGACATTTTTTATTTGCTGCTTCATTACATTGATCAAGTAACTTTAATTCTATAGTTTGTAATACAATCATAATATTGTTTTAAGCATTAAAGTACTTAGTGTCTTAAGGATTAGTATAGGAGGCAATGGGTTAACTATTATGTGTCTGTTTACATGTGCTGTAGCCTTTGATAGGAATAATACACTTCCGCTTATAATAACACCGGTTAATACCAAATTGAATGAGCTGCCAAACATTTAGTAACATTTCCAGAATGATTGTTTTGTTGTTGCATTGATTCACACCATCGAGCTTGGCCAAGTCCGTCTATTTTCCAAAAATCATGTGATGGAATACATATAACAGGAGATAAAACATTTTCTTTGATATGGGTCATCTCAGGGGGTGATATTTGGTAAAATCAGGGTTTATTTAATGTTATCTGGAAAGAAGGCAGTCATTAACAATAAGTTTTAAGAACTTCAATACATTATTCAAAAACATTCACAGTATAATAGTGGAAATATCAGATCTTTCTGATGCCTCATTTAATCAAACTTAATGCGGCATCAGCATCTGATTTACCAACATGATCTATGGTAATAGATCTCAAAATTGCATCTGCATTCTGTTCGGCAATGGAATTCTTCATGATGTTGTTTAGGACAAAGGCCACTGGCTGCTCTCCAAAATCCAAGTTCCTCCCACAGAAAAAATCAAATTGACTATAAAGTGTCTTTGAGCTCTTATTATAAATACAATGTATTTTTGTATGTTAAAGCACTTATGTATATTTGAACCGACAATTATATTATTTTGTGTCAATGCTTATTCCTAATAGATGATGCTGCTTGAGGTAATTTATTTGTTTTTTATACTTACAATTGCCTGCTATGTGTTCCCCTTGTAAATGGCCTCATTGTACATGAAGAAGCTTCCTAATGCTGTTCATGAGCAATTATTATTATTTAATTACTGAACATTAAATATGAAAAAAAACCACGATGGGATTCTTCTTTATTTGGCTGTGATACACCAAGATTTATTTGTTTTCTTGCTGGTCATTTAAGCAGGGCAGGGCATTTTAGTGGCACATTAAAATAAAAGATTTTTAAAATAACGTTGTAATGTTATGAAAATCTGTACATGTTTTCAATATAATTTTGTTCTAAAAAAAATTATAAAACCAGCTTCTTGGAGAGTTCATAAGCTGGTCTCTTTATAATTAAAAAATACATAAATGGTTTTTGATCTGTCGAAATGTTTATTTCATAATAGAAGAAACAGTCAGCGTTTGGTTTGGGCTTCTTGATGTAGTGCCAGTGCACTTGTGGCCCAACCTGAGTTTGATTCCTGTCCCGAGTGACCTTTGCTCAAATACTGAAAAGAAAACAAGTATATACTACATTCACTTTTAAGTAATACAACAGTTATATTAGTACACATATTCAGTTGTGGTCTGGTGTTTAGAGAGTTGGACTTGTAAGCAGAAGGTTGAGGGTTCGAATCTCAGTGCCAACAGACAATGACTGAAATGTCCTTGAGCAAGGCAACTTACATTCATTTGTTTTGCAGTGATAATTGTCCACTGCTTTGAATAAAAGTCTCTGCCAAATGGATAAATGCAAATCTTAAAAAAAAATCATTTTTGTGTGAAACTAAATATTGGTACTCATTCTTGGTCTCTATAAAAAAATAACATTGCTGCATATCTAAATTCAACATTCACTGGACTAGAATACATTAAGACATGATAATTCAGATAATTGAGTGAACATCTGTAATGGTCTTAATTTTTTCCATCGCTGTGTGATTCATTTTTAAGATTAGGAGAGACATAACAGTAAAGTTGCCCAACACATTTAAACGTTAATATACATCTTACATTTTTATGGCCTGAGGCATCAAAACCTCGAATAGGAGTTTGAAGTTGCCAAATGTGTTAAAAGGCATTGTTCAAAAACTGATTCCATGTACGTGATATCATCATGTGATTAATGTGTGTGAGCTTACGCCATGGACAATGAAAAACAAAGACAGGAATGTGGCTTCTTTTAGCACAGTTTCTATGCCCGGCTCTCTCTCTCTCTCTCTCTCTCTCTCTCTCTCTCTCTCTCTCTCTCTCTCTCTCTCTCTCTCTCTCTCTCTCTCTCCTCCCTCCCTCTCTCTCTCTCTCTCTCTCTCTCTCTCTCTCTCTCTCTCTCTCTCTCTCCCTCCCTCTCTCTCTCTCTCTCTCTCTCTCTCTCTCTCTCTCTCTCTCTCTCTCTCTCTCTCTCTCTCTCTCTCTCTCTCTCTCTCCCTCTCTCTCTCTCTCTCTCTCTCTCTCTTTCTCTCACTCACTTGTCTCTTCAGCACTCACACAGAAGGAAGTGGAATGTGACATGCATTCCTCTGTTAGTCTGTGCATCTCTTGTTCAGCTGCCCTGCTGTTCGTCTTACAAAATGAAGGTCATTCATACTTACTGTACACTGTCAAGATTTTTTGTGGCACAATAATAAAGAGGTAAAAACATTAACCACTACTACTAGTTGTGTTAAAATGTTAAAAATATTTTTCAGTGGAAATGATATAGTAATTGAGTTTAAGTCATACAGTTTTTTTTCTCTAAAATTTACCATTATTTTTAATAAATAAAAAATATTCCACAAATATGTATTTGTAATATACACCAAGATTTGTGGTGAATTCTAATAGAACCATTTGAGGTTATCAGATTTGCAAAGTTATAAACGTTTATTGAATCTATTTCAAAGCTTTCATGTGCACTTAATTATTGAGTATTATATATTGTTATGCATCAAAACAGACCCATTTTTAAGTGTAGGGTGAAGGCAACGTTCTCCACAAACTTGTTAGTTAGGACACATATTTCATTTTTATTGCAAGATTAATTTTAGTACCCAAAATACTCTGTGACATTTTTAGAAAAGTCATATATATTTTTAGTCATTAACTAAAACAATAAACATGCCCATCTTCGCTTTCTAAAAATATTGTGCGTACTCACATTAATTTACACATGTAAATACACAAAAAATACCCTGCTGTGGTGTCTTTCTTCTCTTTTGACATGACATGTCACAGCTCTATTTTAAGTCAGGATGAGTTGAAGAATTCACAGCTCATTTGAGAGAAACTGAGACAGAACTTCTCCCCAAGATGAACAATAAATCATTACACAACTCCGCACAAATATTGGTTTTGTACTAATTCGCAGTGCTTTTTAGCAAGAACTGTCTTTTTTATAATAGTGCCACATCATTATTTTAATCAATTGTCATAGTTATATAAGTTAACATATAAGTTAAAATAGTCCTCTAATACACAATGTTTAAAATAGCACTATAAGGGCAGTAGGACACAAACCGGTCTTTGATCTTGTATTATGTCCTTTCATTGCTGTGTGTTGCATCACCTTTGTTTATGCCTCTTAGTATCCAATGGCTAATTTCATCATTCATGCAAATCCTGTGCCTTCATGACTCATGCAACTATTTTCTTATAGATCTGTCATTGGCCTGGTTAATCGCTGAGTGTATTCTGGTAGCTGATTAATTTAAACCATGTTGACATAGAACACCTTGCCCAAGAGGCTGCTGTCAATCATCTTCTGTCTTCACGTCTCTCACCTTATCTTCAGCAAGGTTGTAGGGTTAATGTCGTTCATGTAGGGTAAATGTCATATCATGTTCCATATTTAGTCACAAAGCATAGACCAACATGATCATATTTAGGTGTGACATCACAGTTTCCTCTTTGGAAGTGATATCACAACTCACATATTAAGAATGACATCATATGAGTTGCCTCTCACTGTTCTCCCTCACTGATCTATACCAAAGGTTAATTATTTGTTTGGTTGAACACAGAAAAGATATTTGGACTAATGCTTTTAACCAAACAGTTCACGGATCCCATTGACTAGTACAGTAGGAAAAAAATAGTAAAAAATGGCAGAATAACTTTTTTTTGCTGTGTTACATTCTTCAAAATATCTCATTTGTGTTCAACAGACCAGGATAAAGCCGAGCTCCCAATCTACTCATGAGGGATTCTCTGTGAATGTACATGATGATGCTCGTGCTCTTCTGCGCTCTCTGATTGGTGCGTGGACAGGATTTTAGGAGATGAATGGTCAATAAATAACTCATAACCTTATGATGGTGATAGGTTGAATATTTGAAAGAATCTTTCCAATCACTTTGGCTGTATGGAAGAATGTACTAAGCTCAGAAATAATACCTAATGTTTCTAATTCGGTTTATTACAAATGGACCACGTTGAACATGATAACATGTTTAACAGTCGAAAGTCAAACAGTCAGATACCCCTTATTTAATGGGTCTCAAGCAAACAACTGAACTTTCGCTTTAACAAAGCCTGAAACATGCAGAAAAATCATGTATGCAGACGCTTTTTTCCAAAACATGATAGTGAAGCCTGAAAATTGCACTTCATATAAATGTATGAAACATTTATCGTTTCAGTAAAACTGGTCAGAAAGTACATGAATTTCTACACTAGCAATAGTTATTTTGATGGATTTGAATGATAAATTAGTACAGTAATATACTTCTATATGCATGTTAAAGAATAGGCCTTGATATACGAACTAATATGCAAAGTTTTATACTATTGATCTAACTGAGATCCTGCTTAATTTCTTTGCAGGGAATAAGACAGAGAGGATCGAGGGTGTTTGCATTAAAAATGTGCCCCTTGTCCATTTCGATCGGGCAGCCGTCAGCACAGACACAAAGAATCAATCAAACGAATATCCTGCATGTGTCACCTCCTCCCATGATTCCGTGCCATGAACCTATGGGTTCTGTTTTGCTTCACAGCACTTCTAATGGATCATCCCCAATCCAACCTCACTCTTCATCCAGGCCACTGCACATGAGTGCATATTGCTGACAGGTGAATAACATCTTCAACTTATATCCTAAGGTCTCTTTTTTCTGCCCTCTAGTGATGAAATGAGCATACGAGTACTGAACTGCCCAGTCACTGTCAACCTTTTAAAACACAGACATGAATGGTTAAAATATTTTATATTTTTCAACATAGGAAAGATTCTTGAGAGTTGTGTGTGTTGATGTGTAGTATGTTGTAAACATTTGAACAGTGTCCTTTACCAGTCTAACATTTTGGGACACTTACTCATTTATGCATTCATATTTTAGAACATTAATATAACCATCAAATGAAGCAAAGGAAACTTTGTGTTTTTTACCTTAAAAAACTGGGTAGATAACTACCAGTAATGCTAGAGGGTGTTAAACTTAAATGTTAGGCCGTGCATGACCCATTTACTTATTACATACACAGTTTAATTCAACAATTTGTTTGTTTATAACAATTCATATACAATAAAATAATAATATCAATGAATAAACATTAAATAAATACAAATAGTTATATTAGCTACTGGCCAGACCAATCAGCTAACACAGGCCGGAAACCAATGCACAGCCTACTAAATAAAAGCCAGATTAAAAGCCTAATGTTTCATGTCAAAGCACTCCTCAAAATTACAAAATTACACATTTTCTAGATCAGAGGGTTTCAAACTTGGGCCCGGGGATCCCCAGGGGACATCCAAAAGGGGGGGGGTCTTTAAGAAAATAACAAGACTAATTAAAATGCATAATCAATCTTACTTGTATAATAGCCAAATATTTAATATTATGTTTAATATATATTAGCTTATTTTCACTCTTATTTATCTTACTTAGTTTATAATAAATAATGTTTTTATTTGATCTAGATGACCAGTCCAGGCCCTTGTCAATCATTTATAGATTTTCTTACTCTCCCACCAGGGGGAAACAAAGTCCAGGCATTTCAGAGATCCTTGTAAGCCATTTACTGGCTTTCATGTTGGCATAGCCTATTATTTAGTTTATTTCCCTGCAAATATGCACGAATCAATGTGTACCTATATTAACAATTCGATAAAATAAAGTTCAAACATCTCTTGACACGGCAGCTAGTGACCTAAACAAACATCCAACAGCATGTTACATAATATACTATTTTGTATTTTCTTTGGCATTAAAATGTGTTTATCTTCTGAGTTTATGCAATAGACAAAAAGACTTTTGTGTGTCATATTCCTGCCCATGTGGAAAAGACGAGACAACAATTGAAGGCTATACTTTGTCATATATTCCAACTTGCGGTCATTACTTTGTGCAAAATGCTTTTCATGAAAAATGAAAAAGACCTTAAACTGATACATAAAATGCAATAAAAATGCAAAAAGTGCATTTTGCACTGGCCGGGCTCTTAGCCTTTGAGTACAAAGCTGCCACCAGCCAGTGAAATGCTTTGTTCATCGTCCATATCGCTGCCAGAGAGACAGTGTCATGGCCAAAATAAAATGAAACTTAGAGCTAATGCCAGAATCATCCACATGAAAAGAAACATGCAGATGCCAGCTTGACAATGTCACAATTATATTTATTGACACATCATAATAAAATGAGCACTTAATGAAATTGAATCAACTTGTATAAAAAGCCAAATACACCCTTAGAGATATGTGGATGTTGTCATCTGAAGGTGAGTGTTGCTGGCTTCAACAGATGTAGAATCACAGCTTTGTCTCCTGTAAAAGTGAGCAAATGGACTTGTTTGCATGGATTCAACACCTGGCATGTTGTGAGACATCAGTCTTGTGTGACAGCTGCATCTTACTTAACCGTTATATAACTGTGATGTTAAAAAAGGCCATTAAATTACTAAAACCGCATAAAATTGAACAGTCTAAATGCAAAGCTTTGATTTATTACTATAAAGGCCTCTTGTGCATTTCATGAATATTTTTTACTTATCTGAAATTATGTTTGACATTTTAAAACCTTATTACACTAATGTTTTGATATTAAAATTGATAACATGTCTTGTAAAATGGATAGCACAAAAAATTCTGCCATGAGTTCCTCACCCTCTTGTTGTTTCAAAACAGTATTATTTCTTCAGATGAACAGTGAGAGAGATATTAAGAAGAATATTAGCAACTGAGATTTCTGGTCCATCATTGACTAAACCCTTTAAATAAAGTTGCTTAATAGTTCCTCAGAGCCGTGTCATAAGAACCACTTTTGGTTCCACAAAGAACAGTTTAGTCAAAGGTTCTTTAAATAGTTATCTCTTCTTTACATTTAAATAATCTTAAGAACTTTTTTTCCAACACAATGTAATGTTTGTGATGCAGAAACGTTTATCAGATGTTAAAGGTTCTTCGTGGAACCATTTAGACAAAGAAGGTTCTTCTGTGGTATTATGGTAGAAATAGTTTTCTTTTGTGTTCAACAGAACAAATGAATAATTCTTTTCCTTTCCTTTCCTAGAACCATCTCAGTTGGTAACACTCTTCCAAATATTTAAATTTGTGTTCAACCAAACTAAGAAATATATAAAAATTTGTGAACAGAATGATGACAGATTTTTTATTTCGGGGAGGAGCATTCTTTTAAAAGCCCACCATACCTGTTTAATGATGTCAAATATCATTATATGACATACTGTGTCACATATTCCAACTGAACAGCATGAGATGTTAAAACATCTCCCCCAGGAGGGGTTATTTAAGGTTGCCAGACTCTGGCAATGCCACTTGCCAAACATGTTGCATGAATGCACACAGATGATTTTCCAACCAAAGAAAACTATTCTTTAATGATCATGCCATCTTGTCTTGTGTGGGATAAAGTGAAATGTGAATGTGTTTGGTTCTTTGTGTAAGACTGGTCAAGCATGGAACCCAATGAGTCTGTTAATGGCAGAGAATGAATTGTTCATGCTCCGGTGGATTACACCGACCGCACTGTTAATGGCTTACTCTGTCGATCTCTATAAATAACGACCTAGTTTATTTTGTTTGAGGTAATGAAGTGATGAATTGATCAAAATTGGCATGTGATACAAAATATAACATAAAAAAATATAACCGTGAAAATCTTTGCTCTGCATAAATAATTGTCTGACACACATGATCAAAAAAACTGTGTTCACACAGTTTCTGAAATAGGATCCTGGTATTGCTTATGGTACTTTAAGGAGATAAAGTTTAAGCTAGTTAGTTGGCCATTAGTTGCTTTGGAAGGGTTTTCCAAATTTGTTAAAAATAGTTTAGCTGTGACCTAATAAAACTGTGGCCAACTGTTTACAATCACACATTGAAGAGAGACAAATCAGGTAAAACACACAAAGCCTGTTTTCTGGGAGAACAGAGTCCATGTTGATATAAAATCTGTTTAGACAAATGTGTGAGATACCTGGTTTGTGATTGGCCAATGGACTGTGTGTATGTGGGTCACTTTGGGACAGGACAGGAGCCAAGCCAGATGTCTCGTACTCCAAAAACACACAAAGATTTCAAACCCCACTGCAAACAAAAATCCCTTAACTAACTAAACTTGCTTTTAACTTTTTACTTAACTTTTTTTATGTATTTACTTACTTTAGACATGTCAGTTAGCACGTATGAACTGGTTTCTGGCAAACCTCACATGTTGATAGGTTCTTTTTTGACCACGTAAAGACAATTTGTTGGTCCCCTTGAGTGAAACAGCTAATAAATGTAGGCCTGGAAATGATGGGGCAACACTTTGAAAATGAATGTGTCAAATTTATGTGACAGTGTATTAAGTATATGTACTTGATTCCTGCATAAAAGCCCATGTTTGAGTTTATACCATCAGCTGTTGTGCACTTTCCCAAAAGCATCATGTTACCATGGTAACAGCCTCAGTCTGACCGTTAACTTGGAGTTCCAAAATGTGTGTAAATGAAATGCTAACAATCAAGTACAATTTAAAGTGATAGTTCACCCAAAGAGGAACATTCTGAAATTAACTCACCATCCTGTCATTCTTAACCTGACTTCCTTTCTTAAGCAGATTACAAAAGCAAATACTTTGAAAAATGTGCATGGCATGGACACAAAACCAAGTAGTTGCATCATGTCTGATGCAACCTAAACACATCTTGCAAAAGTGAGTGGTATCTAAGAGCAACTTTTACTTTCAGATATTTCTTTGTATTTGTTTTTTCAATATAAACAATTTACAAGCACTGTCCTTCTGAAACCTCGGATGTCCAAATTCAGAGTTTTCAGGAATTATAAAAACAAAAATAATTATATACTTAGTTTTCTCAATTGGCCCCTTTTTTCAGAATTCAAAAGATAGATATTTCCAAAAATGTTGGTTGTGGAAAAGCAGTGATGTCCATTCACATTTATTGTGTGGACCAATGTAAGTTAATGGGTGCCAGTTTCCAACACTCTTGTAATATCTTTATTTGTGTTCTGCAAAAGAAAGAATGTGAAAAGATTTGAAATGACAAGTATGTATCTGGTGACTGATATTAATGATTCATGGAAAAAATAAGAATCACAAAAATGGAGCTTGAGATTTCAGAAATAGAGCATATATATATATATATATATAGACATGTGAATGCACAACACAATGTCTAGTGGCTGTTATATGATATGTGATGGGACATATAGGATGAAAAGTGTGAGGGACTTTTTGCCAAGTTCTGAAGGTGATACAGCTCAGAGTCAGGAATAGATGGTTGTTTGAAATGTCTTCCATGATGCTGCAAACACACTTACACTCTAGTAAAGTTGACCTTTATTGGCAGTGTGTCATTTCAGCCTTCTCACAGTAGCACTGCTTTTATGAGAAGGCCCAATTGCAAAGACAGATCTGGGTCCTTTTTAGACAACTTCTTCCTTGTGAGTCAGAAGTGACAGAAAATAACAATACCTGACATGTAGCATATCAATTACATAAATGTATGTATAAAAATATATACGGAATGTCATGTTGATAGGAGAGATATTTGCTGATTATTCCCCTAACACACATATATATATATATTGAGCCAAAGCCTTGTAAGTCAAAAGTCATGTAAATGGATATCTGAGTGCAATTTCCCACACACTTACACACACACTTACACACACACTTACACACACTTACACACACTTACACACACACACACACACACACACACACACACACACACACACACACACACACACACACACACACACACACACACACACACACACACACACACACACACACACACACACACACACACACACACACACACACACACACACACACACACACACACACACACACACACACACACACACACACACACACACACACACACACACACACACACACACACACACACACACACAGAACACTGTTCTATTTTGGTATCCAAGTCTTCCAAGCAATATGTGGTAACATGACTGAGGCAGCCCGTGACCTTCAGGTGATCACGGTGTATGGTCGTGAATATAGGGTGGACTGAGATGTGTCCTCTTCACGTGAGGGCTCTGACACAGCTAAACTATATTATTGGCTAGACTACTAAATGCGAAAAGGGAAACCATGGATCGATAATAAATTACATTCTGTTTCCATTAAAATAGATCAGGTAACCTGAGAAATAAATTGTATAGACACATTAAAGAATGCTTCAGGAAACCAAATATTACAAATATTTAAAATGTATTCTGTAACAAGGTTTATTCATTTTAATAAATAGTATCTAAAATATAGACAGTTTAATACCATTTGATTGCTTTAATCTGCATCATGCAATATTGCATCATGTCTCATGCAACCTCTGCTTATCTTGCAAAGAGACTGTGCGTGTGTCTACAGAGCAACGTGAAGAAACTCATGGAACACCCCCTTTGAAATTTTTGTCTTTTGATAGAAAGTAACATGTAAAGGAAAAAAGATTTGACTCTGTCTGATAAAGCCTTGGAGTTTGGTCTGATTGTATGAGCTGAATGCAGCCAGCTGTTCCATAGGGTCGTGTATATTCACACATTCGCACATCTTAAGTCAGGTTCACCGGGTTCATGTATATAGTAACATTGTGTGAATACTGGAAGAGATGAATAGGGTCTTCTTGTGGAGTGAAACTGCTGATCCTCATGCCACACAGTTCATTTTGTGTGTGTGCTGCACGGATTTGTGAGAGGCCATATGGTTTTATTTTACTGGCTAAACTTTACCTAACATATCAAACCTTTTCGCCCAAAGATATTGCTGTATCCGTCAACAAAGTGCTTTTTGTCTTCTTTTACGCATGCTTTTGCCCTCGTGCCTCAAATCAGATCTGGTCTGAGCTGAAAATGTTTATAAAGTCAATATGTGGTGTAACAATTTCCATATTACCGCTGCTTCATAAAATTATTTTTAAAATGCCCAAAAGCTCAGTCTTCAGTCCTTTAATGCTGCCATGACTTCATATAACGCCAACACAAAGGCTCATTGAGCACAGACTGGCAAACGTAACCTGTAAACAGAGTTTTATTCTATAAAGAAAGCTTTGTTGCACAGTTCAAATTAGATCTTGAATGTGCAATGTCAGCAGTGAACTGAACCTCGTCCATGTTCAGGGACAGTTTCCATTGGTTGGTAATCAACTTGATATGTATTGCTTGCTTGGACACCATATGTGATCCTGGAAAAGCCAGTTACATGAGTATATTTTCATACAGTACATTGTGTTGGTCAAATTGATTGATGCCAAAAATGATAAAGTAAAGATCATGTTCCATGAAGATGTTTCGTCAAATTCCTACCTTAAAGATTTTAATATCCGGTTTGGGATTCATCTTCTCTCCACAATATCATTACATTGTAAGGCCATAAGAGAGCATTCATTTATTTCACTTCATTAGTAATAAGCATTGCTAAGGACTCTATTTGGACAACTTGCACAACAATTTTTTTATATATATATAGATTTCACGTAATTATGTCTTGGACAAATATTGCCCAAATATGAATGGAAATCATATTAATTCAGCGTTCAGATGATGTATAAAAAATGTACCCTTATGGCTATTGTTGAGGTTCAGTTCACATATAAATAATAGTTTTCATCCACTAAACCAGGACTTTTCAAACTGAGATCCGTGGACCCCCAAGCAACCTTTAAAAAGTTCCAAGTAATCCCCCGGAAATCTTCCAAAAAAGACTAATTGTTTATTTATTTCCAGTACGTTTTTCTCACTAGAGTAACATTTCTCAGAGATGAAAATGGCTACTGAATAAATAAATTGGAATCAGGATTGTTTCTCTTCAGGATCATACCTCCAACATTACTCAAATGATATCTTATTACTTAATATTGTATTTAATATATCATAGCATATTCTCACACATGATATTCATGTAACATAGTTTAAATATTACTTTATAATATATAATATTATATACTGTATATTATAAAATTTGGGGTTCCCGGGCATCTTAAAGTTTGAAAACCCCTGCCCTAAACTACAGAAACCAATCGATATTGTTAGGATGGGTTTTAGCAAATAAATGCACTTTACAAGTAGTGAGGACTACTTGTTCTTTCATGACATTTTCCAAAATTTGATTAAAATATTAGCCAAACAAACACACACACACACGAAACTTTGTCCGATGATCTTCAAACACGTGTTTGCAATTCGTGCACATAAATTAAAATGGAAAAATAAAATGTTAGCACTGCTGAAGCCTGTACCTTGAGACAGCAAAAACACGCTCTTTGTGCTCTTTATAGCTGGAAAACACAGCTGTATGGACACATCTTTCACATTCAGTATAAAGCACTCTTGTTCTGTACTCATTTATAATGCTCTAGTGTTCTCCTGCCATCTCTGAGGCTGGCTCAGAGCAACTCTCTCTCTCTAACACATCACTCCTCTAATGTTTGCAAAACTATATTTTGGAATCAGGCAAAATGGGCACTGAAGAAAAAGAGCCTGCACAGGAGATGAAATAGGATTGCAGAGACAGGATGAGGTCAATAGTGGTCAGACACTAGATGTTTATAGCAAAACCATTAGTATCAAACAGCTGCAGTACATTTCATATAATGATTATAATCCTAAATGAAATGAGAATTTTCACAGAAGGGAGAAATAGTGAAATAGTAAGCAGCTGCGTAAAAAATGATAAATGTGGGTAAGTAAATATACCACAAAATAGTTTTATTTAATAATAAAATCTTTTAAAAAACATTAACTTTTTCAATGGAAAATATTTTAATAATTGAGTTAATATCCAACCATTCTTTTTTCTAAAACTAACAAATATTAAAAAAATGTTGATAATGAAATAAAAAATTAACAAATATATCTAAATTAATAAAATAATTTTATGAATTCTAATATAAATGTTTGAGTTAATCATATTCTTTTAATTGTTTCACTTAAATATGCAAAATACAGATACAGAATATCTATAAAATAAACATATAAATGGAGTAAAAATGGTTTCACGTACAAACAAAGATTTCTTTTTAGCGTGAATACTATATGTGCTTATTAAGCTGGTGATTCTGGATTTGTTTATAAAATACTATATGTTAAAAAATACTTTGCATACTTAACTAAAATGATGCAACATATTCAGTTTAGCTCAAAATTACTTCTGGAAGGCGTTTCATTGTTTGACATTGTTGCAGAGCAGCTTTAACAGGCCAATTAGTCAAGTGGAAAACCGTGCAGAAAAACTTTCAGAGAAACTGTAAAATAATGTAATATGGTTGTTATATAGTTTTAAATTCTGATGATTGCTTTACAAATTTTATATATTGTTTATGCACATACAATTTTCTACTGCAGCATGACAGCATGATTTTGTTCATTTACTCAAATGTATTGCGTCACAAAGGTTAATTTATAACAAGTGATTTGAAACCATCATGTCCTGTACACTGATCTTGATATCGGAATAATCTGCAAATATCTCTTCTATCATGTTGTACTGTTCAGTAGTGGTATTAATGATCACCAGCTAAAATAGAGTTGGCATGAAGGCTAGTATTTTTGTACTATGTGTTCAGTACATGCAGGCCGATAGTGTTGATGTCCAAGGTTATCAGAGGTCTTAGCAAGAGCTTTAGTGACAGCGTATGTTTCTCCTGATGTTTAGAACTATTGATTTAAAATTGTAGTCAAAGCTAATTTAGTTCTAAAGAATTGTAGAAGAATTCCTTAGCACAAGAGTAGATGGCGATATCTTGAAATTCTAAATTGGATTTCATATAATTTCTAGGCGTCAATTTATATTTATTTGCCCATAATTTTTATCAGCCAATAAAAGCAACTTCTTTTTAAAAAACAGCTGGTAGGCGGGGGTTGAAATATATTGTCAATAAACGTCACATTAACAATAAGTGGTTCAATATTAAAAGTCAATATATACCATATTAAATTAAATTAAAGGGGTAACTACTTATCTATTGATGTCAACAGATATCACTCTGAATATTGTGAGAAATCATTATATTTTCTCTTATTCTTTATTTTTTCCCATAAGGATTCTCTTAAGGATTCTCTTTTACTTCACTCCTTCCTTGTTGTACAGTCAAGTAAAACACGACTGTGAATTTTCATTTTTATTTTACAAAAATCACACTAAAACATACATTTAGCCAGACATCCATTTGTTCCTTAATAAAATACAGTCATTCTTATCTTACATCTTAATCCAGACATCACAAACCCTTCCATACAGTCTTATTGAATTGCACAATTTTATTTCACAAACTCATTTGCGAAATAATTTTAAAGGCACAGGATCCATTTCATTCCAGTTCATATTGTTCCGCTTAATGAATAGAATCATTAACATTTCTATCAGATCTCACACAAACATGAATAAAAAGGCACTTTGATGCACAGATGCATAACTTTGTAAACCAACACTGATCCAAGCTGATTTTCGATATTAAAAATTATAAATATGCATTTTTCATTCTTTTCTCTTTTTACCCTCTATACTTCGTAACCAAGTAAAGCTTAACCCTTCAATATGAAGGACAATCTTTCTGGTTGCAGACTAGCTGGCTCTCTTTTCCATAGTGAAATACTAGACTTTTCACACAGATTTCAATTTTCTAAATAGTGCACAATCTGCGTATGTGGCACGCAAAGACATTTATTTTACATTTAAGACAATAAGACAAAGGCACATTTCATTCAATAAACCTTCTAAAATTTGTGCTGTTATATCTATATTCCCTAGTGGTCTGGTTTACAGAAGTGTTTTATCACTGCAGTAGAAAAGGGATAATCAAGTTTTATCAATTGTAACAAAAAGTAAAACATATTTATATTGCATTGCAGAAAATGTACTCCTTTTGAAAGAAACAACTTTTTATGTTTGGTTCAACTACACTTCTGTTCCCTTATAGCTTACTCATCTATTTGCTAATGTATGTAAGACAGCGAAAAAATATTTTAAGAGCTTTATAGAAATCTGCTTTTGTTATACTTATAAACAGTGATAAAGTTGTTCAAACAGTCAAAAACCTTTGGCATAATCTGGCCTTGAGTTATATATTTAGCTCAAGTCACCAGTATGGGTTACTAGTGTCAAAGTCATCCCAACACTGCCAATTCGGAATAATGTTTTTGGGCTGAAGAGGACTTTGAAATTTGTTTATCCCCCTGTCTGTCTTCCTGTCAATCTTCCAGGATTCTGATTTCTTCGTCTGCACGGATGAATGCCATTTTTTGTTTTGTTGCAAAGATGACGCAACCAGTCTATAATTTCTGCCGTCATTGTTATCCCAGTATGTTTGGTCTCCGGATCTATAACTAATACAGAATTCCACCCTATTCTGAGGAGGAACATAGCTGGGCAATTCAGTGGCAAAAGAAAATGTGTCTGTGTCCTGGCAACCATAGACATCATTCATAAAAATGCACTCCACATCCTGGTAGGTCTTCCAGGTGTCGAAGGTGATCCGCACCAACACGTGCTTTTCATAAGCCACGTTGCGGACTTTGATTGTGCCGGTGAGGGCTCGTTCCTGCAGGGTACAGTTCTCCAAACAAACCAGGTTTTTCAACAGCTTGCTGCGGAAGTCAAGATAGTCCGCAGCCGGCTGTGGAAATTCGAGAATTCGGCTCTGGACCGAGTTAATGCGAAGTGTTGCTGTGACGTCCTCCAGATCTTCCAGGTCAAACTGAAGGTGGGGTTTAGTGGGTTCTCTGTTGTCAAAGGTGGAGAACACATGCACCGCTGTCAGCGACATGCCCTTGGTGTCAGCAAACACAACCTTTTTCTTTGCTTTGGATTTGGGTGTTTGCCAGCCCAGCGAGGGGCGCTCCAGGGGATCTTTGGAGCTCAGGCATGGCCTCAGGGGTTTGTAGCAGCTGTTGACCAGGTTGCGTGACCTGAAGTCCTCATACGAGCTCAGAAAGCTGCGCAGGGGGGGAGAATGGGTGATGTAGAGCTGCACGGCAACGTCCACGGGCATAGCTGGACCCGGCATGGGGGAACTGAGGATATGAAGAACTCTAAATCCAGAAACACAAAAGACAAGTGAGATTATTGTCTGCAGGATAGCAGTATTAACATTTGTTTTGACTTATTGAGGAATGTATACATAATGAACAAATAAAGTATTATCATAAATATGATTTTTCACTCTCATATATGCAAATTTGCCTTTTCAGAAATGAATAGTTACTAAGCTACTTAATTGTAGCTGCACATAAAAAGTCAAAAGTTTGAGACATCAGTCAATTATGCACTTATATGTATTACAAATATTCCAAATATTTACATTACAACTATGTGCAACAATAGGAACCATGCTATAAATAAAATAAAATAAACATGATGTCATCATCTTCAGTGACATCAACTTTTGACAAGAGTTAAAAAAAGTTTTCTTATCATTTCTTAAGCATTGTCTGAGAATTTTAAGGTACTTATTGGTTCTTTCTTTAACATTCAGTCAAATTTCAAAAGATAAAAAGTTTTGTCAAACATTTTACTGAAGTGTCCAAAAACTTTCTTACCTTGCAGAACTCATGAAAAAACGTGCTTTAACTCAACCAGGCTTTAAAACTCTTTAAAAGAGAGAACATTTCAGGAAACAAGATGATTTTGATGAGTTCAGATGGTTTTAAATGTAGATGTTTAATGCGATGAGTCAAGTCAGCACTGCAGATCCGCGCCTGCGGTCCTCCGTTCACACCCACCAGCGCTGCACCGCGCCCCTTTTAATAAAGATCTTCATGCTCATTTACATATTCAATCACACAGGCCACAGCCAGCCAATAACTGTCCAGCAGGCTTTTATCGCAACCAATCAATATTGAAGTAGATCTGGTTTTGACCAATCAACGTTTCAACCGCTTGAATTTGATTCCCGTCTGAGTTGACATACCCACAGAGTGAGAGTTTTAGTGGAACTCTACCGGTGTTAATTGTATCACACTTGAGTATCATTCTTTACACTACTGCTCAAACGATTTTGGACACTTCAGTGACATGTTGTTCATCATTTTAAAGAACTTTTCATCTAAATTTCTTACATTTGGACAAAAAAATACTTAAGCTGAAATTTTATTTTATATTTCAAAATTAATTAATTTTAATATGAAATGTTTTTTTTAATGCATGACTTAATGTTAAAGAAGTTACAGCCTATTTAGCTTATAATTGATGGTGACTCCTTTAAAAGCATCTTGTGGTGAGATCTTAAGAAGCTCCCTGATGAAATGACAAGATAAATCTGTACAAAACCCTCATGTGTATTCCAAATTTCACATTTTATCATATTAATAACCAAATCAAAAGTATTAAATAAAACAAAGGAAACTGTGGGGAACTGTAAGTCATGTTTAATTATCTTGAGCTTATTCACCTTTTAAATAGAGATTGCATGTTTTTATGTCATTTTATCAAGTAGCTTTTTAAGTTTACAAAAAAAATATATATATTTAATGAAATGTTAGTTCATGATGCAGCATAAATATGATAAATAGATTAATTTTAATTTAGTGTCCTTAAGTGGCAATTTTTCATTTGTCGGCTGTGGTTGTTTGAGCTCTGAGTTGATATAGATCAAGTTAATCTTTATATATGAAGGCTGTTATAAACTTAAGATACCCTTTGTATGAAGTGAAACTTAGCAACAGTTCATAACAATGTGGACAACATAAAGACCCAGTCGTGATTATGGTCCAAAGGTAAACTGGTGACCTGTCTTGTTGTCCAATCCACTACATGACCGCCTGATGCTTAATTGAGTAATCTGATACTACTAGCCCTTTAACTCCAGGCCACAGGCGTGCATGTCAAAGTCCTTATTTCGTTCATGCTACACCAGTGCAAATTTGTAAACATTGATTAACTGCCAATTTTGATTCTGCGTTGATTTTATCAACATAATCACTGATCTGTATCAGATTTGTGATAGAATAAAAATGTAACACTTTGATTGATTGATGGCCAGATGTCTACTTCAATGCATTAGCACCTACTTATTTTGGAGTGAATGCTGGGGGGTGAAATGACCGTCACAGTGTGTGTTAAGGGTCATCATTCTACTGGGGAAACCAGACCTGAGACAAGTTTCAACATATGTAAACACAACAGCTGAGACCAAAGTGGTTTCTGGTTAATTCTCTGACACACCCACATGCTCGGACATATACATACACAGAGATTGCACAAAGAACCTTCAGTTATAATCATACAATGATCAGTGTTGAATCCGGGCAAAATCTTTTTCATAAACATTTTATAAAATGTTTATGAATGTGTAATTAACAAATCCGTACATAGTTTTGTGGCCGCCAAAGGGATAGTCCAACCAAGAATAAAATACACTTCTAAATCTTGAATCTGCATTAATGTCCATGAAGGGAGATATTTTGAGTAATGTGAGCAACTGACAGTTCTGTGGCACCATTGAAAACCATAGTAGAAAATTTAAATGGTAGGCAAATGTGTCCAAAACCTGAGTTCATACAAATTATCTTCTGTGTACAACAGATCAAAATATATTTTGCAAACATTCTTCCAGATATCTTACTTCGTGAAAGAACCAAGAAGGGTGAGTAATTCATGACAGAAACTTCAATATAAAATAAACTCCATGTTGAACTCAATGGTGCCTTAGAAATATCAGTTGATAACATTCTTCCAAATATCTTTCCTTGTGTTACACTTAACAGATAAATCTATACAGATTAAACTTGTGCATGAATAATTCAAATTTGCTTTGTAGCTTTAAGGTGCCTCTTAAGTCTGTAGCCAAACAAAGAAATTAGGCTGAATTTTTAATTAAATATGGGAAAAAAACTATATTTTATGACTTTCTAAATGTTCAGCATTGTGAGAGCCTTTGCAAATAAAACTAAAATGTGATTGTTTTTTAAGGTTGGATTATCTTAATGTTTTATTTGTTTTAATTTTTTTGCTGTTTTAAGAAAGTTTAAAATTGACCAAAGTCCAATACTAGTTGACGGACCCACTGCAGTAACACCACAGACCTCCAACAGGTCGCAAGGCCCTGCTTTACACAGTTTAAATAAAAACATTTCACTTTATTTGCAGCATCTAAATGAATGCAAGGATTACATCTGACTGCATCAGCTCCGGTGGGCTAAGATGATAACATTACAATTGCACAATAAGCCCTATGTTGTGGTGCCAAAACCCATTTGGCACAAAAGCATGGACTCATCAATGAGAGGTTGTCAATGTTACAAAACTGCAATGTCTATGTAGTACATGCTGCCAAATCAAATTCACAATTCTTCTGTGGTGCAGAGAGACCTCTGGTGGACAATGTTTTGATACATTGCATTATATTTACATTATAAGTCAATCAATCATCTGATCATCTTATCAGTGGGACAATAGTTGTGTTGGCATATTTTGGATTATGTAAACCCAGAACATAGTTTGCATGAATGATCAGTCATAACACAAAAGCATGTAGTGTCATTTATACTTATTTCAGCGCTTGACCCTATTCATCCAATCACAGACCAGCCACTTTCAATGGTTATTTAAAATTTTGAAAGACCATTTGAAGACAAAAATATGGTTTTGAACATGTATCGACAGACATAACAGGTAATGTTCCCTGATAGCACACATACATCTGACAGTCATCTATTTAATGTATACATTTTCATCAATCTGGATAATGGTTGCTCATCTGCAATACATCTCTTTGATGTCTGTATAGATCTCAAGAAATCTTGAAGATGTTTATGATTTAAAATGGAGGTGATGATTTTACGCAGTAAAGGTTTTCCACATCTCCAGATCTTTATAAGACATCTTTCAGACGTACCTGTACCCGTGGCCTATTTTTAAAATTAAAAGTTGTGTGAAAGGTCACTTGATAATTTTAGAGAACAAACAATTTAAACAAAACCCTTTAATATTGACACATAAATACTTAAGATTGATATGTTCGATTCGGTTTCCTTGTTTTTTGTTTTGCTGTGATTTTTTATTTTCTCATAAATCTTTCAAGTTGTCTTTCTCATGTTTTGTTCCTACAAAAGGGGAAGTTTATGCATTTAATATTAGTTATATTACGTGGATATTATTGTTCCCTTTCTGTCGGTCTCTCGACGTTGTGTCGAAGAACGACAGTATGGGGTTCGCTCTTGAGAACCAATCGACTCTGACTTTATTTAAAAGGCCAATGAAATTTGGCGAATGAAATTTGCATGCCGTGCCCCGCCCCGGACATCCGGGTATAAAAGGGGAGACGGCGTGCTCATTCATTACCTTTTGTTCTTCGGAACCTGGCGGATGACTTCCAGTCTGAAGCAAGAATCGACTTCTGGCGATCATCTTCCTGCTGGTGTCACGACGCGGTTTGCAGCGGACTGTCCATCTTCGGCTCCCCTGAGCGTCCAGCAGAAGACAGAGAGTGTCTTCTCTTTCTTAAAAGAGCAATTTTCTAAACAGCGTATTGCCTCATGGCGCATAGCTGTTCCCTTGGTTGCGGCAAGCTTGTCCTTGTCGGTACGCCGTCTCTCGCTTCCCTCCGGGATGAGGACGAGCTGTCTGTCGCAGCATCGGAGGGTGACCTGCTAGCCTCGGATTCGGAGGACATCCTGGAGCTTCCGCCTCCGGCGGGTAAGTCCCGGGATGATCCGGATCCTGAGATGGCGGTCAATCTTTCCCGGGCCGCCGCGGGCATTGGGCTTCAGTGTACGGCCCCGCCGTCACCCCAACGTTCGCGGCTGGATGCATGGTACCTGGGATCCGAGCGGGGCACTTGTGCCCTCAGACCGCTTCTACCTGGAGGGGTCAGCCGAAACTTCCATCCATGGCGTGTAAGATCTCTTCGACCCTCGGGTCGAGGGCTTACACTGCCGCTGGACAGGCTGCTTCCTCGCTCCATGCCATGGCCATCCTGCAGGTCCACCAGGCCAAGGCTCTTAAGGAGCTAGACGAGGGAAGTTCTGACCCCGCAGTTCTGCAGGAGCTGCGCACTGCGACTGACCTGGCCCTTCGGGCCACTAAGGTTACGGCGCGTGCCCTGGGTCGGACGATGTCCACTTTGGTGGTCCAAGAGAGACACCTCTGGCTTAACCTTGCGCAAATGCGTGAGGCCCAGAAAGTCCGCTTTCTCGATGCTTCCATTGCGCAGGGTGGGTTGTTTGGAGACACGGTGGAGAGCTTCTCTCAGCAGTTTTCCGCCGTGCAGAAGCAGACGGAGGCTATCAAGCATATCCTCCCTCGCCGCAGCCAGGCCGCCCCCGTGCCGTCTAGGCTCCGTGCATCGTCTGCTCCCAGACGGCCTCGCGCCTCCCAACCGACCACTCCGGTTGTATCTCCCCTTGAGGCGGCGACCCAGAGATCGGCGACCCGGAGGAGAGCGACTCCCCCCAGTCAGCAACCACCCCGCAGGAAGCGCGGGAAGCGGTCCTGACGGGAGACAACCAGCGGAGGAGACACCACCATGCCCGGCCCAGGACATTCGATCTCCAAAGTGGCCGGTGCGGGACGATCCTGCCACGTCCCAACTCATGCCGGGCCCTTTTCAGGGCCTGGCGCCCACTTCCTCTCAAAAAGGGCTGTTTCCTCCTCTGGTCTTAAAACTCAACCGTTATCACTCTCAGAGCGACGGTGTACGGTTACAAGACGTTTCGTCAGTCCGACCCGACGTTGAGTCAACCCGACCCAACATTGCGTCACGACTAGACGTTGCGTCACATCGGCGGAATTGCAGTCAGACACACGCTCAAACAGACGGTGTGCTACACTGCAAACCCCACAGGCAGGTAAGTACTCGGGACAGCAAGCCCCTAGGGCAGAGATGCCCAAACTAGGGCCCGCGGGCCAAAGTTGGCCCGTGGTAATGTTTGATTTGGCCCGCCACAACATCCGAGAAGAGGGTGGGATGCCTTCGACACAAATCGTGATTTGTTGTTTGACATAACGTTTTTGTTTGTTTTATTGTTGGAATACAAAAGAGTAAACTTATATTAAATGTTTAAACTAAATGTAAATTAAATCGATTTTTTCGTGCATGCGCAATTCAGAGTGCAGCGCCGTCTGCTTTGCGACACTCCACGTCAATTAACGTCAACAAATTAACAAACACAATAATGGAGAAATCAAGGCGGTGGCACACAGACAAGAGAAATTTCAAAAAAGTTTGGCAAGACGAGTTTTTATTCACTGAAGTCAAATCAAAGGCAGTATGTCTAGTTTGCAAACAGTCGGTTGCTGTTTTAAAAGAGTACAATATCCGTCGTCATTATGAAACAAAACATTCTGCAGCTTTCTCAAAGTACAGCGGCGAGGCGCGAAAACAGAAAGCTAACGAGCTGCTCGCTAAGCTTCGATTGGAACAGAACGCGCTGCTGCGACCTTCAACCGCACAAGAAAGCGCCACACGGGCCAGTTATCAGATTTCCGCTCTGATTGCTAAAAGTGGAAGAACCTTCTCAACTGGAGAGTTCGTCAAGGAATGTCTTACAGTGGCTGCAGAAGCAGTTTGTCCTTCTCAAGTACGAATGTTCTCACAAATAAGCCTGCCAAGAAATACTGTCACCCGCCGCATAGAGGACATGGCTCAAGACATCGGCGAGCAAATCAAGATAAAGGCAGGTGCGTTCTCTGCCTATTCAATAGCCTGCGACGAGAGCACCGATGTATCCGATTCCGCACAGCTGTTGGTATTTTTGCGTGGGGTAAATGAAACTTTTGAAGTCACACAAGAGCTGGCTGGCATTGAGACCCTTTCTGGTACTACTAAAGGACAAGATCTCTTTTTTGCTGTTGAGAGAGTGTTGGAAAAAAATGAATTAAACTGGGAGAAGATGGCTGGAATTACAACTGACCACTGGAATTACAAGTGCCCACTGATAAGAACTGGCTCTGTGATCTGGCTTTTCTTGTGGATATTACAGAGATGCTCAATGTTTTGAATGTTCAGCTCCAGGGAAAGGACCAGATTATCACCCAGCTTTTTGATCACGTCAGAGCCTTCAAACAAAAACTACTGCCGCTCAAAAGACATCTCTCAGCAGGTAACCGTGACATTTACAGTTATAATATTCAGAAAATTTTATGTGCAATTATAATTATATAATTAAGAATTATATTTAGAATTATATGTGGAATTTGCATTCATAATCAGTCATGTCAGCATTCGTGTTTTTGTTGTACTTCAAGCTGATTAAATTTGCTTAATTGGATTGTTTCTTAAATTGTCATGAAATTATAATTTCCTCCTTTCTTCAGTTATTTATTAAATTTTTTTCTTCCTCTGTTTTACATGACTGCTTTTCTCGTTTCAATTCCAACCTCACACTGTACTTTCCGTATCTCACCCCACATGCAGGAAATTTAGCCCATTTTCCCTGTCTTGGAGAGGTAGGCATGGTGAAAGAGAAGGTCCATGAATATGATGGTGTTCTCAGTAACCTTATCCAGGAGTTTGACAGTCGCTTTGAAGACTTCAGACACAACACTGCTGACTTTGAGTTGTTTGCTCAACCTTTCGCCATCAGTGTGGATGCAGTCAGAGAAGATCTTCAGATGGAACTAATTGATCTTCAGTGTGATTCAGAATTGAAACAAAAGTTCACATCTCTTCCTTTGACAGACTTCTACAAATGTGTCCCAGTAACCAGGTACCCAAAGACGTGCAAGCAGGCACAAGAGATGCTGTCTCTCTTTGGCAGTACCTACCTATGCGAGCAGACTTTCAGTCTGATGAACTTGAACAAGAGTAATCTCAGAAGCAAGCTATCTGACTCTCACCTACAAAATATCTTGTCTTTGTCTGTTAGTCAGCTACAGCCCAATCTAGAAAAACTTCTGAAAAATAAGGACCAGTTTCATATTTCTCATTAGGTCAAGGACACTGCAACCAAATGGGTTTTATTATTGCTAACAGCTTGACTTGCGTGTCTGGCATTTAACTGTTTTGTACATTGAACACTTGCAGATTGTTTGTTTTCATTGTAATATGCTCATTAAAATGCAAAACTTTTCAAATAAAATTGCATTAGTTAATCAGATTAAAGTTGTTTTATATTTATTCTAAATATTATGAAAAAAAATAAGGGGAAACCAAAGCAACTTTAACGTAATGCAGTTTGATATATGTTGCAAAATTTACTTTTGGCCCTCGGCACCTCAGTCAAGTTTGATTTATGGCCCTTCATAGGAAAAAGTTTGGGCACCCCTGCCCTAGGGGATCCATCCCCAGGCAGAGCAGCTGTCCTGAGAGCCACAGAACCCCCCTCCATGGAGATGGTGAAGGAGATCGTTCCTCTGGTCCCGCTGCCAGACACCCATGGTAACAGGCCGGGCGGAGCGGACCTTGTAACAAGGCTGAACATCGGAGTGAGCTGCCCTTTTCAGGTGAGCCCCTTTCTTCAGCCAGTGCTCCGTACGTAGTGGCTCCCCCCTCAGGGGTGGCCCCGTACGATGTGATTCCTTCACCAGAATTCCCCCATTAGGTGAATGTGTGATCTCCCTCACGTGGTGCTCCCAAAATACAGGTAGCAATGCACACTAATTTTTCCATGAGTTTTCTGCCCTTATCAGGTGAGACCATTGGTACATCTCCACATGTTAACCTCCCTACGGTAGGATGTGGCCTCCGTAACGCACTCCCTCCTTGAAGGGGCCGCGTTTCCCAGTGCAGTTCACGGTCGGGCGGCTATCTCGCTGTAGAGATAGGAAGGCCGTCGCCCGTGGAGACCGGTGGTAAGTTACCTCTCACCTTTTTGTCAAAAAGCTCTGGGACGTGTTACCATTTCCCCACTGGAAGGTTACGCTCTCGCGTAGAAGCACAGACCATTGGACCCGCTCGAGCCTGTCAGGGTCACTCCGCTAGAGATCGTGACGCAGCACAGCGCCGTGGCGTGTTACATAGGAACCCCATACTGTCGTTCTTCGACACAACGTCGAGAGACCGACAGAAAGGGAACGTCTAGGTTACTATTGTAACCCCGGTTCCCTGATGGAGGGAACGAGACGTTGTGTCCTTTCGTGCCACATCGCTGTGCTGCTCGCTGCAGCGATCGTGAGTCATCCTTACGTTCCTCAGCACAAAAGGTAATGAATGAGCACGCCGTCTCCCCTTTTATACCCGGATGTCCGGGGCGGGGCACGGCATGCAAATTTCATTCGCCAAATTTCATTGGCCTTTTAAATAAAGTCAGAGTCGATTGGTTCTCAAGAGCGAACCCCATACTGTCGTTCTTCGACACAACGTCTCGTTCCCTCCATCAGGGAACCGGGGTTACAATAGTAACCTAGACATTTTTATTTATGATTTTTCTCTTATAGGCTTTTTATGGGTGCATGCAATCTGGTAAATGAACAACAATTGCAGTTTACATTTACAGTTTAATTTATGTTAGTTTTAACACCAGATTAATTAAAAAAGCTAATTATTTTTTGTTTGAATGCTGAATATTTAAAGCACAAATTAATAAAAAATGTATTGTTTAACATTTCAGAAAATATTATCTACAACCACTTACTATTTACAAAAGAAATCTGTTATACTGCCCCCTTGTAGATCTGTAACAATATTTAATTTCCAGCAGGAGACACTGTTGCCTTCTATTCACACTTGCTAAAACATTTTTAATTTTGTGGTTTATAGTAATGTGCCATTGTATGCATATTTATTATCTAGATTTTACTATAGTGGTTTGGCTGCTTTGTATTCATAAAACCATAAATCATCTTCTGCTTTAAACTAAGTCTCCAAAGATTATCAATCATACTAATATTAGTGTCTTGGCTGACATTTTCACTTGCAGAGTGACTCAAGATACACAGCACGCACAACATGTAGTTGCTCAGGCTTTAAAACTGCACTGGATGGCATAGCAGAAATAGAGCAAATGAAGGCTTTACACACATCCACTTTTGTCTTGTTATTTTCTCATTAGGCAGATTGCCACAGAGCCCTGTGTTTCCTCATGGCACATGGGTTTTAACCTCTATATGTTTGAGCTAATTTCAATATTCTGGGTCCTCTCTGCAGGCCTCCTTTACTTGAACTTGAATCAATGTAACACCCAGGAGGGTAAATGTGGCTCAATGCCCGCTTAGAGAATAAATCGTTGCAAGGGTGTCCGGACGGGTCACTTCTCCACTATATGCAGAACTGTTCCAATGTGGGAAGCGTCTTGGGATCTTTTGTGTGATTCTCATGGGGGCCGATTGTGTATACATCTAGGCTGGTGATGTTCCCCGTCGATCTGGATGGGAACGGAGGCCGTAAAAAGGGGCGTCTGGCAAAAGGCCTGTTCCACTTGATTTATGTTCACTGATCAAGAGCCAGTGTGTTTAATGTGTGTGAGAGAGAGGGAAGGTGTATAAGTGTGTGCATTTTGATAGACTACACTGAAGATGCCCTAATTGACATTCTGTCTCCAAACACAGTGCAATAGACAACAAAGAAAAGAAGAAGGGAGGTCAGGGTTATAATTCAATTAAGAGAACAGTTCTGTCCTGATAGATGATTACAAAACAAACATTCTACCCAAAACTTTTCATTGAGAGGAAATGGAAATACTGGTCCCTTTAAATAAATGTCTACCCCAACCTTTAAAGAAGTCAGTACCATAATGATATTAAAATTTGTTTTGTATAATTTCTTATTTTTAAGTAATTGTTTTAAGTAACTGAACATAAATTGACAGTTTAACTCCTTTAACTTCTTTTAATTCTTGTACATTTACTCACTGTATGAGTTTCTGTTTACCACAAACACAATCAATGCTGTTTCCAAAAACTTGTCTCAACAGCCGGGCACTCATTCTATTATACGGACAAAATAAAGTGTATAGGTGCCAGTTAACGTCATTCTTCAAAATGTCTTCTTTTGTGTTCTGCAGAAAAAAAGTTGCACCTGTTTAAAATAATAAGAATTCTCTTTTTTTGGGTGTGCTATCACCATAAAGAAATGCAGACATTACTATTTTTTGTGTTTAATGCACAAAAGCTGCAAGTGAAAATATTCAATACATTGGTATACAATGCATGTGCAAATTGTATTCGATGTGTTCAAACATTTTGACAAATGTGAAGTTTGTTTCGCATTGCCACTCATATCACGTGGCTCAAAATGTTTTAGATATCTAAGATCCAAAAGCAATTTTCCCTAACTCTGATGTAAATGTGATGAAATCTGAAGGTATTATTATGCTGTACTAACACTGGCACTGAATACGCTGTGTCTATTGACATAAAATTGATTTGTGTTGATGCATTATATTGTAAAATCCATCAAAGCTTTCTAGACTGCTTGTTCCACGCAGCGAGTAAAGCATTCAATGAAGGACTCTAAACGGTTTTATCAGCAATTTGACAGGACTGTTTGCTTATTAAATGTGCCGTCACAAGCAGTTCTAAAGTGGCAAAACAATAAACAAAAGAGTAATTTTTTTCCCAAGAATTCTTTTGTTGTACTCAAATTGACTGTCTGGTCAGGTATGAGGTGAATGTGAAGGTGGCAGACTTTATTGATTTAAACAATTGGGTATGTATTCCTCCAATTTCTCTGGCTGTCATTTCAGAGCAGTGATACGGTACGGCAGCTATTAACTTTCCTGTAGTCCAATAAAACTGATATGAATATATCTTATGTAACGACATACAGATTACATGTAGTGCAATTTGTTTTAAGAGAGCATGCAGGTTTCGATCAGTCCTGTGCTTCTATAAAGTATAAAATATAAAAATAGTTTGAAGGACCTTTGAGCACTGACATATACTGTTGAGTTTCTCACAAAATGTAAAGTATTTGCATTATAATTGTAAAATATCCTTTTAGTCTTTGAATCATAGAAAAAAACATATAGAAAGCCAAGGACAGCTAGATCCACTTAGACCTGAAGGGAAAGTTTACTTATGAATGAATATTGTGTCATGAATCACTCACCCTCTTGTCCTTTCGAACCTGTATGACCTGTATGACTATTTTGAGGAATGTTGGTGACTGAACAACGGTCACTTCTATGGTATAGACCAAAGATGACCAAACAAGGGTCATAGGGTCAAGGTTGCCCCTTTGTAACCTTTGATTTGGCGCACCATACCATTAAAGGAAGGATGGTCGTTGTTTTCGATGATCATTTCTAATTTTACACAACATTGTTATACGTTTTTTTTTGAGTACGCTTTAAACTGATTCTTAATACTTAAATGAAATGTCTTAAGTCGTGGTCTGGTGGTTAGAGAGTTGGACTTGTAAGCAGAAGGTTTCAGGGTTGAATCCCAGTGTCAGAAGACGATGACTGAAGTGTCCTTAAGCAAGACATCTTACTTCAATTTGCTCTGACTTGATAATTGGCCACTGCATCATACTTAGTTTTGGATAAAGCCTCTACCAAATGAATAAATTTGAATGTAAATGTTGAATAAATTGTATATAATATATTAACTTTATTGCAACACTTAACTTCAATTAACGTCAACAAATTAACGCAGGCAATAATGGAGAAATCACAGCGGTGGCACAGAGACAAGAGAAATTTGAATAAAGTTCGGTGATGAGGGAAAACTTTGGCCCAAGGCCCTCAATCAAGTTTCAGGAAATGGTGAGCAATAATGACAAACATTTCCTGTTTGGCTGAATAATAACTTTAAATGTGTTGTCTTAAAAACAATCCTGAACATAATTAAATACAAAACATGCGTTTTATGATATATTTGTTTTATTTTTTTAAACAGTTTCTTTTTTGCAAAAACCATTTGGTAATGACAAAGAAATGTGATGTGTGGATCACAAATGTGTAAAATTCCCCCAAAAACATTAATCATATTTAGTGAATATTTACAATAAACAGATTAATATGATTATTAATATGATTAGTGTGCGTTTTTAATATTACAAAATAGATCACACTTAAATCATCTATTTCTTTTCGTCTTTAAAACTGTGTTCTTTTATCCATTGTGGCAACAGGCCGCAGGCTACACATTTCTGAGACATATCATGGTTGACATTCTTCTATTTTACAAGTGCTTTCATCCACCACTGGGTCCATCCAAAACGTTTCTGATAGCCTGGGTACTTTCAACCTTCAAAAAACTTGACGAAGAAGCTGCAGATGGAACTCCATCCCTCTGCACAGTAGCTCACGTGAGGCTCTGTGTTTTGGTATCCATCATTGATAACTTCTCCAATCCCCTCATCCTCCTCTTTTTTCTCCTCCCCTACCTTATCCTTCTTTCCCCCTTTGCTTCTCCTGGCAGGACCCTCGGTCTTGCGTTTGCTCTCATCCTTTACCCCCTTGCTTACAGGAGTGGTTGTTTCATCTTCGCTTCTGTCCGTGAGCTTCATGTGGGACGAGCTGGGAGCTTTCTTACACAGACGGGTTTTCAACACTTTCTCACCCTGACAAGCATTGTTCCTTCTCTTTAGCTTGCTCATCACTTGTTTCCAATACTGGGAGGTCTGGCTGCTGTAGGCTGAACACTCATGCGGTTTCCCAGCAAACTGGCATGTGTATGAAGGTTTACGTCCCTCCTCCCCAGGGATTGAGCAGCTCATATGTAGCAGGATGTTGTTGCCTCCCTCCAACACCTCCCAGATACAGCGATGCCCATCTTTAGTGCTCAGTTGACCTGATGGCAGTACGGCTTTTACTGTTGAACTCTCTGACCCAGTCTCTGATGACTGCTTGGACTTCTTTTTTGCCTCAGACAGGAGGAAGAGGAGGAAAAGGGTGAAAAGCAGTATCCGTCCTCGCATGGCTGTACGGATGAGGTTTATAGAAAGAGAAATCCCTGGTTTGGGGTACACAGCACCCTGAGAATGTAGAGGTTACACAGACTCCTGCAGATTATAAATATTAAATTATTATTTACATGTACTGTAAAGAAAATATTTCATTTGGCTTATTAAACATTATATTTACTTAATAAAATCATCTCCTAAATTCCCAAAATTAACAAAAAAATTGTGCGTTTGTGTGAAAAAGGATTTATTAAACAAATTTATTTTTGTAATACAAACAAATTATTGATTTTACAAATTATTTTTCGGTGAATTATAATATGAATATTTTATTTAATCAGATTAACTTTTTACTTACTGTATATACACAAAATTTACAATGTATATACTCAATTTAAAAAGTTTTAAATTTGCTTATTTTTTGAGGGTAAATTATTTAAGCTAAGCTAAACAAAGTAAACATTTAAAGTGAGAATTAAGCAGAGGAATAACAATACGTCTATATGCCATACAAAAAGAGTTTATGCTCATCAAATGTTTAATGTGCATAAACAATTTACACAAATGTTACTCAATTTGAAACTTTGAATTAAGTAAATTTACCGGTAACATTTTGTGCATAAAAATAAGTAAATTACTTAAACAATTTATATTAGTATTCATCAAAATATTATGTGTATATTACAAATATATATTTGTTAATCAAATACTTAAATACTATATTTTCACTTAATTAACTTCCCAAAATTGTTAATTTTAGAGAAATATTTTGGTGATATTTACAAATCCACATGAAACATTTTTTAAAGTGCATACTAGACAAAGGCCTAAGAAAACAGCCCTATCAATCCCTCTCCTGTCATCTCCCAACACAACAGCAAGAGCACAAACAAGCAAATGAATGCTTCCCCTCTTCTTATTAACTTTAAGGCATCTGAGCTTCATATTTAAATAATATCAATAATTTCTTTCAGTCTTGTAACTTACCAGACACAGCGTTCTTTCAGGACTGTAAGGGGGAGAGGTTTGTGTAGAAGAATAAGAAAAAAGGGGTAGAACTAAAGGATGAAATTGAGGGGAATTGGGGGAGGGGTGATGTTGGATGTTTTGGGGGGCATCAATAGGGTATCCAAACCTCGCAAAATCTGGCCCCTCCCACCTTATGGGAAGACAAATGGATACCCCTCACCCCATTCCATCCTTTGCCTCGCCTGCACTGCTTTGTCTTTTCCCAGCCCTCAGTTTCCAAAAATGATAAATAGTTAAGACGCCCTTTGCATATTTGAAAAATCAAACAACAAACCCAAAAACAAATCGTTTGATAATAAAAAAATGTCCCCTGCTTCTTACTACGAGTTTAAAGTCATCAAAGAATTTTTTGGATCTTTGTTCTTGTTTGTTGTTATTCCATCTCCCATTTATTCCCAGGGCTGATTACACTTCCAAAGGTTCCCAGAGGATCTGCTTCCTCTAAATCTGGAAAAAATCATTACATTGCAAAAGTCTACCCAGAAATTAAGATTCTGTCATGAATTACTCACCCTTCTTGGTTCTATTAAACACAAAGTAAGATATTTGGAAGAATGTTGGCAAATTAGGTTTTTGTTCTGTTGTACAGCTCTGAAGTATTGTTGAAATTTTTTTTTCATCCTATGTTACTCAAAGATGGCAAAGAAATCTCAGTTACTAACATTCTTCCAAATATCTTTCTGTATGTGGCAATTGGCAACACTCTGTTTCAACTCTGCAAATTCTTGATAAACTCATTTTTGTTCTCAAGTAGCTCATGTACAACTGAATAAATGCTTTTGAAATGCTAAGAAAATCAATATTTGGAGTATAAAAGATGGCCCTGAAATGCTTTGCATGTTTCTGAATATACATGAGAAGAATGTGTGGCATAAGTGAGATTTTTGTTCTTGTTAAGACCACTTATTTATCTCTAGAGAGAATGTCAGCAGTCTGAGTCACAGGAGCAACATCACCCTCTGGTGGCGGTGGTGGTTCTGGGGTGGCTGGGTGAACTGAGGTTAGCAAAGCTTTGACATTGAGATGACGAACCATTTCTGCTGAAATAAAATTGTGTGTGTGTTAGTTTACCTGTATAACCATAATCGACTCAACTCTCAGAAATTAAAGAGAATTTCACTCCCAAATAAACGACTTATCCTTCAGTTGAGGAGGAATTTCCTTGTTCTGTTGAACACAAAGAAAGATATTTGGAAGAGAGACCATCGACTACCACAGTGGAAAAAAATAAAGTTAATGGTGCCCCCGAACAGTTTGTTTCTTATAAATATCTTCTTTAAAATAATGAATTCTTTATTATATATATATTTTTTTAATTATTTACTTTTGTGGCCAGTGGTGTCAAAGAAATCTGACTTGCAGACCATCTTCTAAATATCTTTCTTTGTGTTTATCCAAAGCAAAAATGTATGCTGATTTATAATTTAAGTATGATAGAAAAAATTTTTTGATCAACTTTAATTTATTTGTATACCGCTGACATGATTTACCTATCTCTTAATGCAATTACTTTACACCAAAACTCCTCTTATGGATGAAAGGTTGTTGCCATTATAGTGTCTAACATTCTTAAAGCTTTAATTTAAATTGCCCAAAAAGGGAAATTCTATCTTCTACAAAACACAAAAGACATTTTGAAGATTGTTACTAATCAACAGTGTTACCCATGGACTTGCATTGGTTTTAGAAGTAGAGTAGGTGAAGTAAATGTTTGGTTACTAAAATTCTTCAAAATATCTTGTTGTCAGTGACACAAAAAAAGTCAAATAGGTTTGAAATGACAAGAGGGAAACCGTTTTCGTCTTGCGTAAACTATCATTCTATAGGTGGTGCTCTTAATTTGCATTAGTAAAGAATTAAGACAATGTTTTAGAAGGTTAAAGGGATGGTGTATCCAAAATCCCTCTGTAGTTCCAAACCTGTATACCTGTTTTGATGAACACAGATCAGGATATTTGGAGGAATGCTTCTAACTAAACAGTATAGGAACACTAAAAACAGGTAGTCAAAATTTTCCCAGAACTTTGTGATGTCCTATATTCTGTAATATATACCATGTTGTGTTTTACAGGAACAAAAAATCTGTTCTCTGTGGTCCTTAAACCAAAGAAATTCATAAAGATTTGAAACCCTCCCATGTGAGTATATGAAAGAAGAATTTCTATTTTTGGGTGAACTATCCCTTTAACAATTAGGATAGGATATGTGCTTATGTCATTTCACACTGAAAAAAAAATAGCCAATGACTAGATGTATCACTGTGAGAAAGAGTGAACTGCAATTATGTGTTTGATGTGTTAATACAATAGCTAAATTCATGTAATTGCTGCAGTCGTTGAGATGTCAGCGTGCTGGGCGTAAGAAGAGTGAAGTGTCCCCAGCACCTGTCAACAGACGCATCATCAAAAGTCGCAATTCAGCCACTCTGTATTTTCCATATTAATGACAATCAGACACTTTTCTCCTCTCTCATGTAATGCAAAAGTCCTTGCCTCTGATATTTTCCCCTGATATGTGAGCAAATCTTCTTCAGCCAGCGCTTGATGACACTACACGAGTCCTTGATGAGGAATGGCCTTTCTTTAGCTCGCAGTCCTAGTTTATCTGCTGAGGATTCGTGCAATCAGCAAGCACCGCAGCCATCCAGACCCATCGACAGTGATTACAGAGCGGGCGAGATGCACCCTGTGTCGACCTTGCGGGCCGCTAATGACGGGGGAGAATCTAATTGTGAATCAGACGGAGGCTGAGACACTTTGGACAGCCGCATGCCCATCGAACAAAATACGAATGCATGGAATTCAGATGTCCACAGCCTTCGTCTGCTATGTAAATGAAAAACCGATCACCCTGAATGTGGTCACCATGACAACACCCCACTTACAGCACTTCAGTTGGAAAAGAAAGACGGACATGTGTAGGTTAAGGGAAAGTCTTGAAGGCCTTAGCCCAGTGGACATACAATGTGGATTCGGTTCACCTTTTCCACCTTGGAGAGAGGTTCAGCACCTCGGCTGGTGCTGTCACCCGCTTCCTTCTGACCTCTGATGGATCTGAAATTGATCTATTTGCCCACTAGCTGTGTGGGATTTTTGGATAGATGTTAGATGTGCTGTACTTGTGTGAAAAGAGAAGGTCAGGTTATGTGTAGAATTAAAATTAGATATTGGTTTAAATTGTTTAGGGTGACCTTATTTCAGGTTTCCTTTTGCCTGATTTAAAGTAGTCAAACATGAAGAATCCTTTCTCACAGATTACTCTTGGGTTGTCTTACCCCTACATCAGTAAGTTCTCATAAAAATCAATAAGTTCATTTAACCTAAAGATCTGAACAGGTCAAGGGTTTGTTATAATGCTCCTGCACAATCTCAAGCAAACAGATGTCAAATTAGTTCAGATTGAATTAGCACAAGAGTGATGTTTAGAAAAGTCCAATGATGAAAATTACATACCCCCATAAACACACACACAAACATCAATGTATTTATTACAATAGCCCACGGGGAGAATTGCTGCCGTTGTCATGGTTACGCAGGTAATTGGTGAATTAGGCTCTGCATTCCTTCTTACCTTAGCTTATACAAAATATTCAGCTTGATTTACTTAAAAATTTGATGATTCTTTTGCATAATTTTATTAAGTAGCTCAAACACAAATAGACTAGTACAAGCAACTTAATTTTTCTGATCCAAGGCATGTTGCTCAATGATACACAGAACTGTTGAGTGAAGCCGCCATATCGTAAATTTGACACAGCTATGGACCAATCAGAATTAAGGAACGTATAAAACTTTTTTATTTATTTTTTAAAGACATAGATCAAGATAGAAGTGACTTGTGTAGCAAAGTTACTGCTTAATGACTAAAATAACAGATATTATTACTAATATTGTTTCTCCCTTAAAATACAACCAAAACTCTACTGAATCTTGCATATAAAGGAAAAAAGGCTATTAACTAAAAATAATCTGGTGAATGTATTTATTAATGCAGCGAGATGTGAAGTAAATTGATCTTAAACACAATAAAATGAAGTTTGATTTACATAACAATATATTTTATTTTATTTTATCAAACTAAGAAAGTTAAATACACCAGATCGCCCACCAAGTTTGTTTTCAAATTTTAAATAAGATTTTTGTTAAATAGCAGTAATATAATTATTTTAATATTGTTTTTCATAGAAGCCAGATGGCTGTACTATGAATATGGATAGTTTGTTTATGAACAACTGTATTTGATGTTATGTATGTTTAACAGTCTTATCATGATAAAAAGCACGGCCTAAAATAATCACGGCACATCGATCATTTAGGTGTCGGGGGGGCAGGTAGATTGACCTGTTGATAGAGAATATCTATCGCCCTGTTGTGTTGTGACCGGGTGATGGAGTTTGTTGCTCTCTCACACAGCCACATAATGATGTGTCTCAATAGAGGAAGAGAGGGTCATCACAGTTAAAATGACATAGTAAAGGCACTAGTCCCTGGAACCAGAGCGTATATATCCTTAGAATCATATTGATTGAAAGTCTCAGCAATATCAAGTTCAGTTTGAGGACAAAAAGTTTGGTATTTAGGGCAAAATCCGTTCTTCAGGTCTTCATAAAAAAATGCTTTTTGTTTGGAATGTCTCAAATTACCAACATAGATCATCTGTTCTCCATGGAACAGTGTTGGGATACTAGTTAAAATGCTGCAAACTACACAGAAATGTCGCTAAGATGCTGTAATGAACGCTGGGAAAAAGCTGCATTGCTCCCTTGGGAAATCTTTCCTGAGCTGAGCTTTCACGTCTTGGAGTGCTTCAGTAAACACACCTGGAGCCCCGCTGTGATATACAGTATACAGTATGTAGGATGGATGAAATAAGGGTTTCACTTTGGCTTAAAATATCAATCTTTCATAAGCCTTTCAATATAGCCATAATTAAAAACAGATTTGAATTATGCATGTAAATGAGTGAGCATGCAAAGCTTTTTTACTTGCTGATAACTTTTACGCACAGATATTTCTTTAATCTGTCTTCCTCAGAATTACTTAAAAATACCAATGTTAAAGCAAACCCGTTTATTTTATCACACATTGAGAGTAAATGCCCCTTTTTTGTCATTTTTCAACACAGCCTTGATTTGAAACCAGCATGAAGTCAATGTCAAGCTCTAAGGGCTTGTGTTTCTATGACATGTTTTAAGCTTTCTGATCGTACAATTTTATCGCCTGGCAGATTGATTAAATGTGGAAAAGTCTCTATCAGGGAACAATAGACCCAGCTGTGTAACACGTTTTAATTATAAGATAAATTCAATCACATTTCACGCACGGCGTGTTCAGAAAATAACACAGTTACTGGCCAATTGCTAGTTGTTGTTTTTTGGAGGCATCATGCAAACTCCCCGTCAAAGTTTCAATAAAAATATGAATTTTTCTGAAAGTGTAGGAGAACATTGTACCATTTAGGAATAGAAAAAGCAGGTTCTCAATCTGTATATATCAAATAAAAACAGAGTTATGTAACAATTTAAGTTATGGATCTAACACAACAACAAAAAAATTATTTGTTCACAATACTCTGAACTCTGTTCTGCCTGTGTTTTACTAAACCCCTGATGATTGAGTCTAAAATTGAGAAAAAGTTCCGTTCAAGAACAAGTTTTATAAGGAAAACAAACATGCATATTGATGTGACAATATATTACATAGGAGATACTTTGCAGAATTCCTGTAAATCAAAATGCACAAACCAGACGGAATGCACAAACAAGTGGACAGACAAACGATAGCTTTTTATAATGTGAAGCCTCATGGATGTGACAATCATAAAATCAGCAATTGACTTTTAAAAAATATGCACACAAATAAAACAAATGCCTTAAAACTTAAAGAAAGACCTCATATTGTCATTTGAACCACCAAATGACATCTCTGCTTTTAGTATAGTTAAACCTTTGGATGATTTTTTATTGTAAGGTTGACATTTTCAAGGAAATTGCCCAAACACACATAAAACACGCACATGCAACACAATAACACAGCTGTTAGTTCTGTGTAAAGGGCAAATGGTATCAAGGTGAGGAGAGCGAGAAGTGGAAAGAGACAAATTGAATGAAGTATTAAACTAAAAGTCTGATTTATACAGTAATAAAAAGGCATAGATCACTGGTTGAATTTTTAAGGCGGTTAAGGAGGCTCCTCATGCTTTAATCTGACTGCGCGTCTGCAACACAACCCTCTTGAGGCCTCAAACAGAATTCAAATTAAGTTTTATGAAGTCAGATACAAACCTAAGATTACATGTCAGGGATATATTACCCAGAAGACATATTTAGAAAATAAGAGTTTTAAAACAAGATTTACATTTGCACAGCACAAAACACTGCTTTATCACTAAACACAATAAACTGCAATGCATGTATTTGAATATAATGTCTGTTTTCATTTCGTATGTTGTTCCCCATATAGGACCAACAACATCCATTTTTAAACCAACTCACAAGTTTGGCATGTCATTCTATGTGCCATCTGTAACCCGAATTGCAATTTTGTGTTTACACAGGTTTTGATTTTTAGAAAACATATTTTTTGGTTGGCAACCATTTTTCCCACCAATATTTTAAAGAGGTTGAAGTTTGTTGTTTTCTCAGAATGTGTGATGTGTTTAAAGCACTCTACCCTTTGTCACGTCTATGAAATTTAAAACCCATTGTTTGCATCCTTTGAAAGCAAAAATTCTCGACGACCATGGCAGAACTCAGAAATTGGAGTCACAGCTCAAGAATGTATCTCAGGGTTTGAATCATGTGCCGGACTGATTAAAAAATGCCTCAAAACAATAGAAAGAATACTGCTCAGGCTCTCTGGGGGAAAGGTAGCTGGACAGGAATGTTTAGTCATGTGCAGTGCATTCTGGGCGAAAGGAATCCCAATTCTAAATGTCCTTAAATGCCATAAGACTGTCTTGGTAAGTCGAAGTCTTCAGAGATGTAGGTAGATCTTTCACTATAGAGAAAGAATATCAATATTTTATTGTCTGTTTCCTATCTTTCAGTCTCATTTGAGCATCGCCTCTCTTTCTATCTTTCATAGTGTGCACGCGCGTGTGTGTGTGTGCGTGTGTGAGCATGTGTGTGTGTGTGTGTGTGTGTGTGTGTGTGTGCGTGTGAGCGTGTGTGTGTTTCTAAACTTTATGCAATGGCTTTTTGTACAGAAGCTAGCTGAAATGAGGCATGATATTGAATTTCAAATCAAACATCTTCAGCATAACTACAAGACAAATTTGACCGAGCCGCTCATATTTCATTTATAAAGTCACCCATTCAATTTTAATAAAAAAGTTGAAAGATTTTCTGCCTTTATGCTGGTCATAATTGATTCTGGAATGTTCAGGTCAATAGTCACCTATGTGAATCTCTTTTAATACATCACTAGCGGCCACAAATCCATTATTTGTAATTTTCAGTTCTAATGATGCTTTTTGACCCTGCTTTCATCACCCTGGCCTTCTCAAAATACAACACTTAAATTTCAACCTACACTTTCTACATCACAAAGTCCTCTCAGTTAAGACCATCCACGTATTGAAACCTGATCTTATTCTCAAGAATTGAAAACATCTATAATAAATGTAGCGTTTCGAAAACAATTGCAGTGTAGCCACCATTATTTCCCAGGATTTCTTTTTCATCTCTGTCCTCTGTACAGTCTCTCATGCTAAAATTGCTGGTGGAGAATCTGTTTTTCCTTGGATCCCCTGACCACTCTACATTTGCAGCGAGTGGTCCACCACAGCTGCCGAAATAAATCACAGTGACACTACATACATAAGATGGTTAATTTCTGTGACATTTATTACATTTCCTTTCACAGCTTTTGAAGGGAAAGTGGACAAGCAAATCACATTTAATGAACGTACATTAGGATTCTGTCTTCGTCTTATTTACTATCTCCTGCGACCTCTGCCTTCCCGAGCTCGTGTGTGATTCATGTGGCATTTTTACTTCTCATTATTTACCTGTCATTTCCTTTTTCTTTTGTTTATTTCATATGGTTTATGGATATCTGAGAGGTCCTGCGATGAGAGCCAATGATCAAAAGCTCATTACAGCCAGTGCAGAATGTGATGTGATTTCACACTGATGACATATCATTTGTTTGAGAAAAATTTTAATATTTCTAAGACATCTTTCTTGCAGTTTCCGTGTCATCTGTGGTTTATATTTAGACCTTGGCACTGCCACCCCCACACATATAATCATGTTATATTATAATATTGAATATAATATTGAAAGCTATGCTGCTTTGTTTCAGTTTTGTGTTTTCAGATTCATGATCTGTCTATGTTATGATTAATTTTTGGACACTATTTGATGTAACTTTTTTGACAAAAGGTAATTGCATCTTTTTATGAAGCATTGTCATGTTATACACAGCTGTGTGTTTTTGTTGGCTGGCAAGGCCATGGGTTTTTTCGGGGTCCCGTTGGGTCAAGGCAGATTGAAGCTTTAGTGCGACTCAAAGCCTTTGTTCTGACAAGATGAAACACGTTCTGCCAGGTGGAGCCTGGAGCATCATCTTTATTTGTCAATATTATTTTCACTATTTTCCTCTGCCTTTCTATTTGTTTTGAAGACCTTTCAATACTCTCACAGGGCTGGACAACTTTGCACCAAAAATGGCTTTGTCATTTTAAATATTTCTAAAAGTTTGGGTTTTGAGGTGCTGGCAGTCTGACATTTTCCATGTCTGTGCCAGTGTGTAAAGCTATTGAAAATCAACATTTGGTCAAAACAACACATTTATTATGATGTTTATTTTGCGTAAAAATTTAAAAAATGTCTATCATAAAACATTTGAACATACTAATGGTAAAGAGGCAAAAAAAATCGATATATTTCTATACATGAATATTAATCAATATAAGTGATTATACACTTATCTTATGTTTAAGCAGCCTATACATTTCCCCCTGTTTTAGGATCATATTCCAATTTTGCTGTTTTGTTCAATGAGTCATTGCTAAATATACCAACTTTGGAAGAAATCCCCTCCATGCAATGTTCATTACAATATGATGACTTTTGCATAAAAGGGAGTCAAACATACCTGTGTATGCCTATTCATTTGCCCAACATCACATTATGTAATATGGTACAAAATAGGTTAGAACCAGGGAGGAGGTGGGACATAAATCATTCCGAAGCTTTGGGAAGGTGACCCACTGTGCTGCAATTTAACATATCCCATTCAACCTGTATATCATATGTTATTATTCGACCTTAGACTGTATCAGCGTTAAATAGGTTGACATGAAATACATGAAATACAAACCGTCCCCTGATGGGCATGCCATACCTTCTCACTCTTTGTAAATCAAAGACGAATCGTGACCCTGCCTATGTAGCCTTAAGTCGGAAAATCTTATTCTGTAAAAACGTGTATTAAAGTTTGATTTAGCCTTACAATTAATAAATAAATGGACTATGATTTCAATTTTTGACCTGGTCCAACTCAGTTAATATTGAAGATGGCAATGTTATATTCGCAGTATGATCTTTACATTATGGAAGGCTTTAGGTGTCAAAATTGAGGTCACAAGCGAGGTCACATGTCAACACCTAATTGAAATTGCCTTAAATAAAGATGGAACTTATAACACCCAATCTCCTTTAAACGTAACCAACAAAGTGTCTTTAAAAGCCATTTGAAGCATTTATCCTAATGCAGGTTATGAAGGCAGCCTGGAAGTGATGACAAACTATGAACCTTCACCTCAAGCTGGCCATGCCATGTCAACTTAAGATCTTTCAATCAAAAATCTGGCCTGCATGTATGAACATTATCCCAGCATCCATTACACATAAAATAATGCAAAAGTGTCATTCATGAATGAGCTGTCCAGGGAGTCCCTCACACTCCACCAGTCCAGTGGAGGTAAACGGGGTGATGGTGTCCAAGGAGATCTCCCCCTCGCACTCAAAGTGGGCCATGTTGGGCAAAAGGATGTTTTTATGGTTGGAGGTCACCGAGTCCTTATCGAAGGGGATGCTCGGGTCCTCCCGGGTGTTGGAGATGGCGTGGGGATGCTGCACGGCCGGAGGCTGCGCGTCCTTCTGGAGCGTCGTGTCGTGATGATAAGACACCAGCTCGTTGCTGAAATTCACAGCCTCCACCGCAGTGCTGGGGAACATTTTATTGCATCCCAAAATCGACGAGAAGGCTTTCCTGAAGTCTGCGTTAAATGCATAAATGACGGGGTTCAGGGATGAGTTTGCCCATCCGAACCACACGAAGATGGTAAAGGTGGTGTCACTTACGCACTGGCAGAAGGGCACCATGCAGTTGAGCACGAAGAACGGCAGCCAGCAGAACACAAAGACCCCCATGATGATGGAGAGAGTTTTCAGAACTTTGGTCTCCTTCTTAAAAGTGGTTTTCAGGGAGTTCTCATGGGTGCACTCGTTGGGATGCTGATGGCTCTGCGCTTGCTCCACAGCCCTCTCCAAAGAGGAGATCCTGCGGATTTGGGTTTGCGCAATCCGGAATATCCTGGTGTACGTGGCTATCATGATGATCACGGGAATGTAGAAACTTATTAATGAGGAGGAGATGGCATAGGTCCGGTTCAGGTTGGCTTTGCAGTTGTCGCTGTAATTGGTGCCATTGCTTGCTGCGCCCTCCTCCTCGCCCTCTGCCATGTGCCAGTTCAGCTGGACCGGGATGAAGGAGATGAGGATGGAGAGGGTCCACGCCACCCCGATCATCATGAAGGCAACCCGGTGGGTCATTTTGCGCTCGTAGCGGAACGGGCTCGCGATGGCCCAGTAC